>CABFWB010003710.1:17124-64008 GCA_902151455.1 Timema bartmani
TGGTGGTGGTGGTAGTAGTAGTAGTGGTAGTAGTAGTAGTATAAATCTGCAGCTATAATTCAAAATGGCTGTCATACCTAAACTATATCTAGGTAAATTTCAATGCTGGTTAAATTAAAATTCAATAAGCAGTAGCTGAGGAAAGGTTCAAAATTAGTATTTTGTAGCCGCCATTTTGTAACAAAATTGTGGACGCTGATTTAAATTAGCTTATATATATCAAACGGGCATCCGAGCTATGCACATTCGAAATTTTGGCACAATCTATGTAGTGGTTTTTGCTTGAAAGTGTAACAAACAACCCGTCTCAGAGGCCAAATGGTTTAAGGTGTCAATCTCATGTTAGTGTGACCTGCTAATGACAGGGATATTGGGGCTCAAATCCCAATCGGGTCTATTGAGGGTAGTTTCCCCTAAATGGTTTCCCACTCTCCTTCCACGCAAATGTGGTTAGATTACCTCCGCCCCATTAGAATAGTTATCATATTTAGCACAACCTGAACAGTTGTTAAGACGTCGTGACTAAAAAAAAGTAGCAAACACCATCCCAATTTTATATATTAATAGGCTTACGCTAATGCAGTATGTTAAGAAGGTCGATTATAGAGAAAATATAAACACACTTGCGTTAAAGGAGAGTGTGAACACATTAATAAAAAAGGCCACTTAATTCATCCAACTGGGATTCGAGCTCTGATCTCCCCATCTGCAGAAATCCAGTCTAATGCGATAGTGACGCCTTGGATCATTCGACAACCAAAGTGGGTCATCACAATATGATATCTAGACTGGTGGTATCTAATTAATCTCTACTAATTAATAGCCACTTTTTTAAAATCTAATATCCCCTCAGATCAGTGTACGTCACCGAAACAATTTGAAGGTTGTTGGTTATTGAGGTGACCGACCATTCGGTGGATTCAATAATTAACTTCCCTTTCCTATTCGCACCGTTGGTTCTGTGGACGAAATATTGAACTCATATAATTAGACTTGCTAATGATGGGAAAATCTAGGTAAAAATCCATTCTGGGTATTAGATTTTTGAGTCAACACAGGTGGTTGTGCGGTTCAAGGCATCAAGCTCGTAGTAGATTGCATTTTCGATGATGGGGAGATAAAGTTTTTAATCCCAGCCAGACTCAATAGGGCTTTTTTATTTGAACTATCTATGTGATTTCTCAATCCCTTTCTACGTTTATGCAAGTGCCTTTCTTCTAATCTGCCCTTCCAATATTTACTCCTTTGATGAATTCATTAATATCCTTTGTGATACAAGTATAAATTAAATAAACCTTTTTCAATTTCCAGATTTTTCTCAATTTTTCCTCTAAATCTCACCCAGCCATGATACATGAATTTTAGCTATGCTAGTTGGTTATAGATTAGGAATGAGAAATTTAGAGGAAATGTACCCACATTTTTGTTTGTGAAAAGTGAGAAACCATTTAAGAATAAACCTCAGTAAAGTACCAGGCTGGTATTTGAACTCCAAATTCTCCTTAACCAGAAAACCATACTAAATAAACCTAACATTTAGCTCGCGTGTACAACAATGCGGGTTATTTTCAAATAAAGTTATTCTGATCGTCAGCTCTTTATATTTATATCTTAAATAGTACCTAGAATAATGTGTATGTGTCAGATAGAAAAATACAGGTATAACGTTTAATATGTAATGTTCTTCCCTAGCTAAAGTCAGCTTGTAAGTCTTGTACTTTGTTTTTTAAAGGCAATTTAAAGATGAAACCATAGTTAACAATTTATCGTGACTATTGAAATTATCTTTGCACGTGGTTTTGATAAGTGGGATTATCAATTTTATTTTAATGTCAAATATGTGGCCATTAAATGTTAATACCGAGATACCACGCAGAGATGACTAATATATTAAACTAAAATAGTTTATTGATTCAAACAACAAAGTAAATATTTTCATCAACAAAAGCTAAGCCCATTCTGGCATTCCGGTGTGTAAGAGATTACAAGTCTGGGGAACTTCACTCGATTATTGGTTTCCCTGATGAAAATAATATTAATTAAAAATTTGTATTTATAAGTGTTCGTGCTGGTATCCAATGAGGAAATATAAAGTCTTTAGGAGCTAAGTTTGTAATATATGTTGAGTTAGTTCTTAAGCCATGTGCTGATATTTATTAATTAATTTTTTCACCAAAAATTTAGTACAAGCTAGGGCAATCCACAATCACTAATTATGTTATAGGAATAGACATGATGTATGTAGAATTGTGTAAGAAATATCCTCGAAATCGCATGGAGGAATAGTGGGAAACTATCCGGTAAAAATCACTCACAGTATACCCAAATTAGATTCTAACCCTGGGATCCCTATCAACAATAATCCAGTCTAACAGGAGAGTGACGCGTTTGTTATATCATGTAGCCACCGGTGCGTATGATGCTGATATATATTAGTATCATACACGCGTATGATACTGATATATATTAGTATCATACGCACCGTATATATATATATATAATATATATATATATATATATATATATACATCACGTTTCATTTATTTGCCGTATTTAACGTGCATTTCCTAAACCAACTGATTACACCAGCAAACAAAAATGTCTCAGCGAGAGAGCAAGGGCATTTGAATTTTACTGGGAGAGGTATTTTCACATAATTACCAGGGTTCTTAGCCACAATCAACATGGGACCAACGGTCTTACTCTTCCTCCAAAGGAAGTTGTGGTACGGTGTTTTACAGCTCCAGAAAAATGCATCGACCTCGGTTGGGTTTGAACCCACTAACATTTGGTCATGAAATGAGCACTTTACCCTAAGACCACTAAGCTACTTTATATCTTAAATAACATCAGAGTTAAAATATATTTTTGTTAAAAAGACATAAAATATGATCAGAGTAATGACGAGTTCAAATAGATGGTCACGCAGACTAAATGTCAGGATCTTATAGTCTGGTTTGCCGGTGATGAAAAGTATGTGTTCAAATTACTACCTGGTAAATCAAGAGTATTTTTTTTTTTCCTAAATGGTTTCTTACTATCCTCCCACTCTACTTTCCTCCTTTATACATTATCAACATAATTAAAGTGCCTAGATATTTAACGGATAATAATTTCAATACACCTGTCATTCTCTTTATTTACAAGTGACTTCATAAATTATCAAGCATTGACAAATATTAAATAACTTTACAACTATTACATTTGTTAAACCTACTAACTTGATGAACATTTAATCTATTGAATTTTAATATTTTTATATATAATTATTATATTAACGTGTTTTCCAATATGTTAACTAATTGTATTGTTAAGTGCATTTTATGTTATGACATTTAAGTCTTTGTAATTTGACTTATAGCATTATTTATCAATTTTTCAAATGAAGCTTTAAATCATACATATATGTTTTTTCACTTCAAAGATTATAACAATACTTATTTTAAACAGAATATATTTTTCCACCTTAATTAAAATTGAATTATTTTATATATGGATAATAAGATGTTTTGGAAATAATATTAATTAATTTTAATTATTCTTTTATTATAGTGATGGCCAACAGTAACAAGATCTATAACAGGCCAGCAATGAAAATTACAAAAGTACCTGACATGTAATTATAAATACATAATAAAAGAGAATACACAATCATAGCTAAGTAATGGTTTATACAAATAAATAGTTAGTAAAAGATGAGAAAAATAACAATAATAAACTACATTAACAAAGAGTAGTATTAAAAAGCAATAAGAAATTATATAAAAAACAACATACAAAAACAGTAAGCAGAATAATACAAATTTAATTAGTATAAGTATAAAATTTACTGGGTAAATTAATTAAAGAAGAGTTCCTTAGATAACCCTCTGAGTTTGACTTTTATTTTGTGGTAAAAGTCGAATTCGACAAATCTGGAGTTTACGCTAGGGATACAACAGCCTATAGGGTTCACCATGTAAGCGTTATTGAAAGAAATAATTTTGTATTACTAGATACCCGAGGAATCCCAACATGGTCAAGCGCAAATTTACAAGAAATGTTTCTATTGGAATATTAAAAACAAAAAGAGCAATTCAGTAAAGTCTAGGTGAAAAAAGAGTATGGAGCTCTAAAATGTTTCAAGTTCTATCCTAATAATAATTAATTCAGTTAGTAAAGAATATATCAGAGAAAGTAACTATATGTTTACGTTGAATATTTTCCATTCTGAGAGAGTCAGTTAAGGTAATTAATTCCAAACAACACTAACATTTAATTCTAGCTTAGATATAACCAATGCTTGGCACAGTGATAAAACTATTGACTCTATTAAATGAGGGGGAAATAAATTTAATACGTCAAAGTAATTTCACTGAGTGAGATATTATATGGTTAACAAGAAATTGAAAGTAGAGTTTGGTGTCTGAGAGAACATATAAATCACTAATATAGAGGGTGCGAACTTAGTTATCGTTGACAAGTTTATAAGTGCGAAATATAAGATTAGTTTTCACTGTAAAATATATAAATTTGGTCTTTGATTTGTTAGTGGGCATTTCAATTTTAGTAGATCAATTAAGAATGCCATTAGTGTCATTTTGTAAATCTATACAATCTGATATTGATTCGATGGTTTTAAAGAGTTTGAGATCATACAAAAAAAGTAAGTAACTAAATGAGTTTATGTAGTTACCAGTTTAATCAATAAACACATACAAGAGGAATAGTCCTAAATAATAATCACAAGGGGATAAAAATGTATTTGAGGTTAGTGAATCTATTTTAACAGCAAATGATCTATTCTGCCAATAGTTACAGAACCAAATAATATAAGTGTGAGATAGGCCCAAACTACTAAAATTCTAGAGAATAATACTACGTTGACATAAATCAGAATATAGTTTTTAAATGGTGAAAATAATTATCATTTATTATTTTCTTAAAGAGTTTAGGAAAAGTATTTAAAAGAGAAACTACTCTATAGCTAAAAATGTTTATTTTTGACCCATTTTTATAAATAGGAATGAAAAAAAAAATACTGTTTTCAAACACGATGAAAAGCTTCAATGCTTAGGCTAATACTGAAAATATAAGCTAGCACAGGACCGAGAATGTTGGCACAGGCTTTGACAATAAACTTGAAATTCAATCAAAGCTAGCACATTTTGATAAGATATTAATAATAATAATAATAATGACGATGATGATGATGATGATGATGATGATAATAACACAAACAGGGTGGGATTTAAAAGCCAGAAGGATGCAACTGATAGCTAACGTTTTCAAAATTGTTGGTTGTCCATAGTTCTTCCGGTTGAATTTATGTGAATTTTCGACGTCCCTCATTATGTGTTATCAAATATTATAGGATTAGCTACTGATAGCCCACACATGGGTTCTATAGCGTTATAAAGAGTAATTAAAGGTGTCAGGATTAATACTGGGGATAGATACAACGTATCAATTTGTGCTAGATATACATTAATACCAGATTTGCAATATTAATAATAGTGTGAAAAGGGGCGCGAGCTAAGTTCAGTGTTTTTGTAGTTTTTATAAGAAAACTCGTTTTTAACTAAAACAAATAAAATGATGCTACGGTAGATATATTTAATAAAATTTTCTAAAAATAGTAACCTTAAAAGTTTTTTAATATTTATCTTTAGCATTGTGGAAGTTTATTAAAACTTTTTCCTTTAATTCCAAAAGTTTTCTCATTAAATGCTCCCAAGTTGGTGACAAATATTTAATAACTTTCGATACTATTTTCTGTAGCAAATTTAACGTTTCTACTGTTACAATATTTAATTTATTTTGGCAAAAAAATTGTTTAAAAAAAACGAAAAAATATACTGGTACTGCCTTCATCACTTCAATCCCACCTTAAAACCAAATAAGGGTCAACATGGCTGTAGTTGTGGATAGCGCTAAGAGGACGATACTTTTACCAGCTACCACATCTATACTAAATACAACCACTAGTGACCCGTTTTGGTGGTCGAATGGTCTAAGGCGTCACTCTAGCAAGATATCCGACTGCCAATAACGGATATATCGGGGTTCAAGTCTTGGTTGGTTATACTGACGGAGTTTCCTAAATGGCTTTTCGCTCTCCCTCCACACAAAATTTGGTACGCTTACTCTAAATTCTACCTTTCTAATCCCTTACACATTAGCGTAATTAGTTAATATGTGTACAACCCAAACGGGTAGAATGAAGCGGTGATCAAATAAATTAGTTAAGAATGGATCCGGATAAGAGCTGAACTAGGATATGGTTCTGCATCAACTCGCATATACAAAGGTTGTGTAGACCGCCGAGGACGGGGAGATCGAGATTCGAATCTCGGTCGGGTGAACTGGGGGGTGGTTTTTCCTAAATGGTTTTCCACTCTCCACCCTCCACGCAAATGCGGGTTCACTTCCTTTAAATTCAACCTTCCCAATTCCTAATCCATTAGTGTAATTAGTACTTAAACGTATAACCCGAACGGGTAATAAGACGCGGTGCTATTATTATTATTATTACAAAGGTTGTGGGATTGATTTCCGTGTCTAGGATATTATTTCTCATTGTGTTTAATAAATTGAAATGTTTATATAATAAATATCCCTTTTCGCTGGAGACAAGGTATAAATGACCGTACTTCACCATTACAAAGGTGACTAAACTTACTTTATCAGCTTCAGTGGATGCATGGTTTTAAGGCATCACTCTTGTATTAGCTAGACCTGCCGAAGATTGAGAGATCGGGGTTATAATCCCAGTTGGCTATACTGGGGGTGGCTTTTTTCTAAATCGTTTTTCAATCTACCTTCATGCAAATATGGATATACTTTCTCTAAATTCAACCTTGTTCATTCCTAGTACATCTGCGTAATTATTACACATGCGGATAGCCCAAACGGGCAGTAAAACCTGGTGCTTTAAAATACTTCCATATATCCATACGTCAATTTATACTATTTGTAGCATTTTCTAGATGGTATAAAGGACAATACAGTGATATTAATATCAATATTATTTAGTAAAATATTATTAGTGTTGATCTCAAGGAATAGAGGGTTAAGAAATAGTTTTCTTACAGAGAATGTAATTATTTTTATTTTACCACCACGTCTTACTAGCCGTTTGGGTTATACGCTTATATACTAATTACGCTAGTGGTTTTAGAAATTAGGAAGGTTATATTTAGAGGACATGTACCCACATTTGAGTGGAGGGAGAGTGGAAAACCATTTTGTAAAAACCACCCTCGGTACACCCTACTGATATACTAACCTCGATCTCCCCGTCATCGGCAGTCTAGTCTACTGCGTTAGACCCCACCGCCAACAAAGCGGGTTAGTGTTATTATTGTATTAAACGTTTACAATCTGAAACAACTAGTTAGATCAGCACATGATTTAGAAATTATTATTTAATTTTAGAGTCAAAAACATCAGCAAGAGATGGGGGATATTTATTATCTCAGTGATAAATGAATTAAATAACCAAGCTACCATGTTTAGTAATTTCGGTTATTGCCGCATAATATTCAGTAAATTAAAAATATTAAAAATATTTAAATGCTGCTATAATCGTAGTTAACAAATGTAGTAACTTGTCTATTTAATCAATCATGATTCGTACAGTTGTAATTGTACTATTGACAGCATAAAGCCCTCCCGAGTCTAAGGTGGCTGCCTTTTCTGATACCTAGCTCGCGATCTTAATTGATCACACATTTGTAGTTGACGATTTGCGCACGTCCATCACAGACTCTGCCGTAAAATATGAGTGAAGAATGACCCTGAGCACGGGACGACTGCTGGATAGCTCAGTGGTTAGAGCATTGACGTACCAAACCAAAGGTCCCAGGTTTGGTTCTCGTGTCCAGATTCCATTTTTTAATTTGAAGAATATTAATGATAAATATCCATGTTTTTCCAGGAATCGAACCTGAGACCCTTTGCTTAGTAAGTAGGTGTGTTTAATACTGAGGCTAGCATTCATAATAGCTACATACATTTTTGAACGCGTACACTAAAGAGAATACTACCATGTCTAAAGCAAGTTTTTTTATAGACAGGAATGGTTGGTTGTTTCTAATGGTGTTAGACGACATCAAAGTTGTTCCTTAACAAACTTTATGTTCTAATTACTAATCTAGAAACCAATATAATGCATAACTTCTACATTTCTTCCAAGTGTTCCATACAAAATGTTAGATGTGTGACAAGGCTAACCTAACTTCGCTTCTACTTCAACTTTCTTCAGCTTCTCTCAATTTTACCTACCTCATGCTTACCCTACTCGCGTAAATTCCTATTTTCATAGAAAGGGACATTTATAAAATACAAAAACTATTTTTTCAGCAAAAATTGATAACATTTTAATGTTACTATACATACCCGCTTCAGCGGCAGAATAGTCTAAGGCGTCATTCTCGTATCTGGCCTGCTAAATCCTGGAAGATAGGGGTTTGAACCCCTGTCAAATTTACTGAAGGTATGTTTTACTTAGATGGCTTACCACTCCACTTCCATGAAAATGCGTGTAGGCTACCTTAAAAATGCTTCCATCCTCATCCCTACCCAATTATATGAATATAACCTGAACAGGTAGTAATACACGGCGATAAAAGAATTTTAAAAGTTATTCGTACTATATATTAAAAGTGATATCTCTCGATCACAGGACTTGACATAATAACTACTTAGAAGGTAGATTTAGTAACTTTTCTAAATGTAGAATAAAAGCCTTTCTATAAAAATTTAACTATAGCTATAATTTGCATGACCTTTATTAATATTAAGACGCGGTAGGTGAAAAGGGGCAGAAAAGCCACCAATATAAGTAAAATTATATATATAAATACACAAAAAACTACTAAGTATTTTATTAATTTTCATGCAGAATTTATTATTATTATTATTATTATTTAGCACCGCGTCTTACTAACCGTTCGGGTTATACTCTTAAGTACTAATTACGCTAATAGATTAGGAACTAGGAAGGTTGAATTAGAGGAAGTTAACCCGCATTTGCGTGGAGGGAGAGTGGAAAACCATTTAGGAATAAACCACCCCCAGTTAACCCGACCGAGATTCTAACCTCGATCTCCCCGTCCTCGGCAGTTGAGCTCAACATGACTAGCGCGTTAGCCAACTACGCCACCGAGGCGGGTGAACACTTATTACTTCCCGTTTGTGGTATTCATATAATTAACACTAATGGAGTATGTATGACCGAGGTTTAATTTATTTAAATTTACGCACGTTGACATTGAAGGACAGTAGAAAATTAATTAGGAAAAAATACCGCCAATAAACCGGGTTTGGACTCAAATCCTGACCCCATAATCACCAGTAATCCAGCCTATTACGAGAATTACGCCCTATACCTTGTGACCACCTAAAATGGTTGTTACATAATAAAGTTAGTATCAATAATATTAATTTAAAATTGTATGTTAACATTAGTGATTACAAATAGTTTTTTAAAATATCTACAGGATGTCTAGAAACTGTTTTGGTGTGCTTGACTATTGGATTTAATTAAAGTTTATTCTTAGAGTTGAAACTATTTAGCTGAAAAACACTATTGTTTGTGTTATTAAGTAATGACAGCAAAAAATATATTGGTCTAAGCCTTTTTTAAATATTTATTCCTAACTTTAATTCAAGTAAAGCACAAAGGTGCAAAGTCGTTGCTTTTAAAATGTATAAGTTCTCTTGTAAAAACAGTTTACAAAATTATGAATATATTGTAATTGAAACAATGATTATAAAATTATACATTTTTTTTACTGCATTTCATTACCAATTAGGGTCATAATAAAAAATTGAGCTAGTTCTGTAGTGCAGCATTTTAGAAAACATTCTAATTGATCTTTATGTAAGGAGTAAATGAATATAATATAAGTCAAGACTTAGATATTAGCTTTTATAATTTATGAAAGCATGGTTCAAATTATATAATTGATAAATTAACTATTGCGTATAGTTGACAGTATGATTAACCCTTACAGGACGTTAGCAATCAAAGTATTAACTATTTAAATTTACAACGAGGGCTGTAATATGAGTCAAATAAGTACAAACCAATAACAATACACTAAAAATAGACAACTTAATTAAAATTAAAATAAAAGTCAAACAATTATAACAGTAACGAACTAGTTGTAAAGTTAAATATAATACGTAATATCAGTCGAATAGGAGTGAACTAATAACATAACATAATATACTATTAATTACAATTATTTAAAATGAAAGTAAAATTTAAACAATTTTGACAGTAACGAACTAGTTATGAAAGAAGTTTGACTCTGGGACAATTTGAAACAACAATTTAAAATAAGTTATACAAAATTGATGAGAGGTTTTAATTGTAACATTTCAGTGTTCAAAAAGTTTCCATAAAGGTTTAATTTAGTTTGATAATTATTTTAGTCTTATCTGATGTTTTGGTCCCTGTACTACTTTCGGTGTTCCAGTATGCGCTGGGCTGTTATTGGCTGAATAACGTTCCAGCGATTCCCAGCACATATTTTATACAGTAAGGTATGATATTTATGTAATGATGCTAAAGGTTTACCTTTGATGGCCTCACTGCCACCTACGTCAAAGTGAAAGTACAGGTGCCAATTGGACTTTGTAGAACTTGGATCGGATGATTGATTAACCAACTAACACCAGTAGTTTGTATTCCACTCGAATAAATTGTCACAACAGTCAAAAGGGACGGTATATTTCCCCATGTGTTAAAAAGACCCAAATAAACACTATGGGAAATATTGTGTCGGAATTCATACCGCTGCTTAATGATAGTTAAACACCTGGACTCATACATGTGAGGCGGAGTTTTAGGCGTTAGACTCACGAGTCACTGAGTAAAAGATGATGGTTTGGTGTGGCATTTCAAATCCGGGACGTGTACATAGGAGGTTATTTTACACATATAGCTTTCCTATCGTCTCCACACGATAAAATGGATGCATTTCTTCTACGCTACTCTCCTCATTTTTAATCTTAAGCTTTTTAACCGCGTCCCACTATACGTTCAGGTTGTATGCTTATGCACTAATTACGTTAGAGCGTTTTGGATAAGGAAGGTTTAATTTAAAGCAGGTGTAACCACATTTTTATGGAGGGAGGGTGTAAAACCAATTTGGTAAAACCACCCTCAGTACAACTGAACGAGATTCTAACTTCGGTCTCCCTGTTATTGGCAGTAAAGTCTAATACTAGAGTGACGGCTTAGACCATGCAGCTACCGAAGTGGGTAATCCTTATGTTTATTCTTTATTTAACCATGTATTTAAAGGGTTAATTTAAAAAGATTCTGAGCCCTCATTGGTGGGCAGGCAGACTAAATTCACATCTCACCTGGAGACAGGTAGAAAAGGGAATTTTTATTTATTAGTTTTAGCACCGCGTCTTACTACCTGTGTTCGGGTTGTATGCCATCTGGATATTAATCTCGACTTGGTGTACTGAGGAGGTTTATTTTCTAAAAGGTTTCCCAATCTTCCTCTTCACAAATTCAGGTATATTTCATTTAAATTCTATCTTATTTATCCCTACATGAAATTTGTAAAGCCCAGATGGATGGTGTGGAAAAAAAAAGGAATTAGATAGCACGCTCAATTAATCGGGAAGCTAGATACGCTTTTACGGTCGAACAAAAACTCTCATCAAAGAGCGATTCTTTGGATTATTCACTTGATAACAGTGAAACAAGGATCAGTGTAATAGTTTGTTTTATTCATTTTAAAATAACAATTTTTTTTTTTTTTTTCAAATGTGGTAAAAGGTTTTCACTAGTCTTATTTCCTCTCTTTACTAATGAAGACTACAGGAAACCGACACACATTATCAAGCACGAGGTCAAAATGTCAGACTCATTTAGTATAGTTTGGCGGTGATGGGGAGGTTGTGCTTCGAATCTAGGCTAAGTGCATTTATTTTATTTATCATTATTTAAATGTCTTTATTTAATCTGCTGAAGTAAAGGAGTAGCACCTTGTTTTGCACTTAAAATCATCAATTTTAGATATAATTTGTGTTAGTTCAATTAAAATTTTACAATTGCCACGAATTGAAATAAATGTAACACTCGATAACTTATTTTGAAATTTCGTAACGAAACTCTATAATACCTATTCGTTGATAGTTTAACTAGACTTTGCCAGGTTTCAAAATGTTTAATATTTAAAACGTATTTTTTAAAAGTAACCTGAAGAAAGAAAATCTTAATAAATTACTAAGGGTAGTTTTCCTAAATATTTGCCTAATCTTTCATCAAGCAATTGTAATTATATTTCCTTTAAATCCTAATTTACTCATCCCTATCCTACTCTTGTTATGTATGCATATAGTTAGGACAATATTAAACGTGGTGGAGAAACAACCCATCAACTCCACTACAACGGGATGGACGCATTGTTCAAACTACATTACCAACCTAAGTTACATTAATAGCTCTTGTGTCAAACGCATAGCTAGAATAGCCATCTTTATAAATAAATATCCTCATATTTATAGAAAACAAAACTAAAATCAACTCAAAACTTAAATTAATGATTGACACTTTTGATAGATATTATCAATACCTTTAAAATAACACTATTATAGTGAAATCTCGCTTAACGGACACCTTTGTGTAGCGGATTCTTTTTATAGTGGGCAGTTTAAATTTCCCCAGCAAAATAATATGGACTCTTTAAGGTAAAACTATCTCCCTGTAACGGACTTTCTCAGTGATGGAAACGGACACTCCTAGATCCTCTTATTTATGCCTAAAAATGTCTAAACAAAGGACAAAAATTATCATTTGTCAATATTCAGTAATTTACTGTGGGAATGTTAGGAATTCCATTGTTTTAAGTGAAGTGTAAGTAGTTATAAAGAAAATTTCTAAAATAGCCTACGTAGTCGTGACTACGGTACTTCCAAGTTATTAATCACCGAGCCATCAGTGGGAGGATGTTTCAGCAGTTTAGTCCTGTACATCACAGAAGGTCCACTGTTCATATTTTATTTTATTTACTTATTGTTTTGTGTAATATAAGGTATATTATAAAATATGTAGAGTACAGTAAGCTACTTACAATCTTATCCTTATATATATAATTTAATAAGCCCTTTTCCGATAATAGAAATTACGAAGAAATGACTGAACAGATTTTGACAAACGACCACTCATTTTAACTGTTAGGAGTCGAATGTCGGGGAAAATAGTAGTTTTCCGCGAAACCCCGATTTTCACAGATAATTTTCAGTTTTTCATTCTTTATTTAATCACCATGGAGACCGTTATTTGCTGCATGGCTGTAAATCTCTTAATAAAATATATATCTATGGCTAAAAAATTATAGCTCAATCTTTATTTGTTGGTACTAACACATCACAATTTTTGCATTGGATGAATATTTCTCTTTGGATGCTGGTCATAACACATCTAAATTGAGATGCCTAAACTGGGGAATCATTTATTTTTTATTGGAATGTTGTTATCGTTAATTCGTAGACTATTTAAATCAACAATAATGAGAATAATTATAAAATTAAAAGGTGTAGTTGTTAAATTCATGAAAATATAGTATTGGTATGTTTTGTCTTGCGCATTATAAAATAATATTTAAATATGTTTTGGTATGTTTTATAATTTATAAGCTCAAAAATAATAAAATTATCTTGAATAATGTTAAAAAAAATAGCCATTTTAACTATCTAAGTATGAGTTTTACTGTTCTTTTTTTTTTTCAAATAAAGGGTATTGATGTTCATGTTAGCAAATAGTAACACAATACAAATACATAAATTATTATATGTTTTCATTTTACCACTTTGAGGATATTATATTTAAAAGTAATGTTTTGTACACCCCATCTATTTTTTCACATTATTACAAATACAGTAAGATCAGTTATATTTCCATGTTGATAATTTTGAGGGAATGATATTTCAAAGTACCGTATATTTGAGTAACACATCTATAGTTTCACATTCTCTTACGCTCTCACACACTCTCTAACACTCTCTCCCCTCAACCACACAGACACACATGCACGCACTATAAAACACACTATATTATCATATTTTCTCATTCTCTCTCTCACACTTTATTTATCTCTCTCACACAGTCTATACCCTCACAAACACTCTTTATCACACAGTTTCTCTCACATTATTATCTTTATTATGCTCTCTCTTTTAAGCTCTGTCTAAAACGCTCTCTCTTTCAACCGCTCTCTTTCTCAAACGCTCTCTTATCTCTCAAAAGCTCTTTATATCTCTCAAACGCTCTCTCTATCTCTAACGTTCTATCTCTTGAGCACTCTGTCTCAAACTTTCTATCTCTCCCTCATATTCCCTCTATTTCAAACTCTCTTTCAAACTCTTTCTCAATCTCCCTTTCTACATCTCAAAATCTCTACATCTCAAACCCACTGTCTCTCAAACTCACTGTCTCTCAAACACTCTCTCTTTTAAACTCTCTCTCCCTAAATCTCTTTCAATCTAATTTTTTCTTTCTAAACTCATCTCTCCACCTCTAGATTTCTCTCTCAAACTTTCTCTAACAAGTCCTCATATTTTATTTTTCTTTCACACAATATCTCTCCCAAAATATTACACTCTCTCTTTCTCACACACTTGTTCACGCATTCTCCCAAACATATTATCTTTCTCTCACACTATCTTTCAAAACACACATCCTCTCCCCTCACACACACACTCTTTTTCTCTTTTCCCAGTATTTATCTCTCTAACACATACACATACTCTCACTATCAATCACTCACACTCACTCGATCACTCTCAATTGTTCATTCTCACACCTCACACTCACTTTCTCATACTCACACTGTCATTTTCACAATCAGCCACACACTTACACAATCATACACTCAAACACACTCTCATTTTCACTTACATGTTATCATTCTCTCTATTTTATATCTTATATATAATTAGATAGGCCAGTTTCCAGTAATAGAAATTATGAGGAAATGACTGAACAGATTTTGACAAACGAACACTCATTTTATAGATAAGGGAATCATGATGCCGGTAAAAATAATGGCCTAAAATTAAAACCCAATTTTTCTAGCGAGTTTTCCATATTTTCCTTCTGTATGGACAGTGGTTCATTTGTACAATCGTTCTTTGTTTACATCAAACACACATCCTCTCCCCTCACACACACACTCTTTTTCTCTTTTCCCAGTATTTATCTCTCTAACACATACACATACTCTCACTATCAATCACTCACACTCACTCGATCACTCTCAATTGTTCATTCTCACACCTCACACTCACTTTCTCATACTCACACTGTCATTTTCACAATCAGCCACACACTTACACAATCATACACTCAAACACACTCTCATTTTCACTTACATGTTATCATTCTCTCTATTTTATATCTTATATATAATTAGATAGGCCAGTTTCCAGTAATAGAAATTATGAGGAAATGACTGAACAGATTTTGACAAACGAACACTCATTTTATAGATAAGGGAATCATGATGCCGGTAAAAATAATGGCCTAAAATTAAAACCCAATTTTTCTAGCGAGTTTTCCATATTTTCCTTCTGTATGGACAGTGGTTCATTTGTACAATCGTTCTTTGTTTACATCACCATGGAAACCATGATTTGTGTATAGCTGTATATTGGTAAATAAAATATTTGTCTTTGTTTAAAAATATCAGCTCAATAATTGTTACATGTGTGGTTTGGTGCAACGAATAGAGAGCTGGGAGAGGGATCATTTTAAAGTTCTCACCGGGGCGTGAAGGGGAAAACTATCCGTTTTTGTTCAAATTACACACAGAAAACTAAATATCAAAGAAAGGGTGATAGCCGTTGACGAGTAATTTTTTAACCAAAAAGTGAGTGATGGCTTATTATATGGATCCCTTCCTAATAAAAAGTTTGAAATACATTTTAGTGCAATAATCTGCAGTCATCGCTGCAACAACCCATATGAAATTACTTATCATTACATACATGTGGATCTATTTATATTAAACATTTTTTACTTGAAATATATTTCTATAAAACCAAAAGTTTTCAAGCTATACACAAATATATATTTCTTTTAACTTTGCCAACACTTTAAGGTATAAAGTATTACGACCGTCAAAAAAAATCTAGCCCGAGCTGTTGGTGGATGTCGACGTTTCATGATCCCCCGAAACCTACAAAGTGGTTTTTGCAGTGCCGTCTGTCTAACCCTACAATTAATAACAGTTTACTAAAGGATGAAAAGAGAGAAATTCAATTTTCTCAAAATCGGTTATAGCGATTCTATCTCTCATTTTATACTCAATAGTTAATAATTACTTATTTAACTGGTCAAAATTTATAAAAGAGAAATTTAATAGCAATGACCATAAGATGTGCATCCCTAGTAAAATGACGAACATTTTAACCGGAAGTCAAAATTTTAATACGAAATTTTGACCCTTATAGACCCAATATCGATATTTTGTATTGAACCAAATATACAAATGAAGACGTTAATTCTTTAAAAATAAAATTATGAAATTTAAACCTCGAATAAAAAATGTGTACGTATATCTAGTGCAATTTGTTCTCGGGTTTGCTAGTGTATATTATATTACAAATTTTGAGTTAATATCTCAATTTCTAAAAAATAGAGCGAGAAAGTTCGTGCAGAGTTCCATAGTTCCATTTATTTTTTATCCTGGAAGGTGTCCTTTCTTAAGAGATTTCACTGAAATATTTATTATAAACTGTTAATAATGTCGGCCACAAAATATATATATATATATATATTATTTAGGCCCTTCTTATAGAAATTGTAATGTAGGTGATTCTGAGGAATATAATATGGAATTAACGCTTTAAAGCGAGAGTAAATAATTATAGATTAACCATAAGTGATCACTGATTACAGTTCATTAAATTTACTTGTATATTTTATTTATTTTTGTGTACGCTGCCTTTTTATCATTGCTGTCTTTGTTATTTAACGTGCACTTTCTAAACCAACTAATTAGGAGAAATGTGCCTAAAATGACATACCATTTTTAAGTTTTGAAATTTCTTCTAGAATATTCTTATGAAATTATTGTTTCTAACTTTTTATAAACTATGATGTATAATCTTTCAAATGAACACCAAAAAACATCACTAATACATATATTTATTAGTTAAAAAATTAAAATACAAAATATAGCACTGTGCTATTTTATACATACTGTATGGGTAAAATGGCATACATTTAATCTTACACAGAAAAAACATTAAACATACAAATTAAACCTTCTATTGTGACTTTTGTTGTTTTATATGTAGTTATCATGGCTTGCAAATATCACACACAAAATGTTTTTCCCTCTTAGCAAGGCCAGCCAATTCACGTTCTGATTCTTGGTCAAATGTGGACTTGAATCAACCCAAACCCTTGCTAACACCTTGAATCTGCTTGTTTTTATTCCTGTCCCGCCTTCTTAAAGTTGTTTGTGGTACTCCAAACAGTTTAGATGCCTGAATTAGATGCCCGAAGCCAACCCATTTCCCCATTATTTACCACATCAATAGCCCGTTGCATTGCTTGCTCTTCCCATGACTGCCTTTTTGTCTTTCTGACGTAAGTCACAACCATCTTCGCACAAAATATTTGAATTTAATATTAAAAATAATTTAAGTAACTATTTCAAATATTAAAAATATAATTTGGTGAACAAATTACAGTAAGAAACATTTATTTTAGCAGGATAATGATTGATTTAAATAACTAAGACGCTACTTAGGGTAAAATGACACACTATGCCATTTTATCCTTACCAGTGGTATGCCATTTTACCCAACATTGCTAACTATGAAATAATAAAATATTGTACCAAGAATATTAAATAATTTATGGTCGATTTTACGTCATAAATACTGCATATTACACTTGAAGTAACACTCATTATATTTACAGTAAAATTACTTACCCTTCAATGTATTTGTTAACAATGAAAGATAACAAAAAAAATATTTTACTAAGCAACTTTTCAATTTTTCTTTAATAACTTCAGACACACCTTCTGCACAGGTCAGCCATTTACAGAGTATCAATGATTCCAACTAAGGAATAACTCAATACCCTCAATTTGAAAAAAAAATAGCAGTACTTGCGAGAAAATGCACCTATGCCATTTTATCTGAGTTTGCCATTTTAGGCACTTTTCCCCTATATCAGCATATGACTTTTAAACTAACTTAAATCTATATCAGATACACAACTCAACCCCAGCCATTAACTTACCATTGTAAAAGGGGAAACACCAGTTTTTATTAATGATACATTTTTAAGACATGCCGGAAATGGAGACCTTGTAATCCAGTTTATTTTGAGAGTAAAGCCTGTGTTACACTAAGTGACTTTACTCGCCGCTAATGCAGTAGCCAATACTACATTATACTACTGTAGTAGCCTTCAAGTAGCGTAAGCGTCACTCACGTGACTGAAAATAATCGTGGCTACTTGAATTAAACATGCTCAATTCTACTCGCCAGTAGCTTGCTACTTCATGGTCACGTGATCTAGTCACTGGTACTAATAGAATGGAAGTAGCTTTGCGGGATAGTAACTTCACGTCTCCATTATTGCAGTAATCGCTACAGAGTTGTGTTTGCTCATGTTTATGCGTGTTGCAGTGTGTTTGTTTATCATCCTGTCTGAGAAGAAATCAAAAGTTTTTAAATGGTCAGATGATATAATCCTGGTTTTTGAATATTTATCGGAAGCATAAGAAATGGTGGGAGACAGCAAATTAAAACTATATTAGCAGGAACACCCGGAAGGACAATTTGACGTTGTTTTATCGTGAACTGAATGGGGTGTTTTTCAAAATTTCGGTTGAAATCACACTGATAAAAAAAAAATTAAGAACTTAAGGGATGTGTATTAGTTGTTGTAAAACGTGTCGACGATGACCGATAGACGACGTTTTCAAAGGTTTGCATGGACCAGACTGGCTTACTTGCTGTGACTAAAAGCAGAAAATAGTAACAACTAACAACGTGTGACAAACTTGTAGGGGTGTGCGAAGGCTAATTTTTAAATGCGAAGCGAAGTCGAAGCGAAGCTTGAAACTTGCGAAGAAGAGTCGAAGTTGAAGTCGAAGGCCTATATTAATAATGTATGCACACAGGTTTACTAATAAACTTAGTACATTATGAATAAAGTTTTAATATTTACTTACAATGTGGAGCTCATAAAATTATTTTGTAAAGTTTATATATGTATGTCTTTTTTTAATCTGCATTTCAATTATAATAATTATAAATTAAATTCTGTTTTCGTTTCCCACTTTACATATTAGCCATTTTGAATATTAAAGAAAACGTGAAGAAGCTATGAAAAACTTGTGACAAAATGCACTAGTAAAATTGTGAAAGGCTATTGCAAAGAGATGGAATATTAAGGACTAAACATTAGACGCGAGCTGGTATGATATCACAACTAAAGCGCTCTCTCTGCTTCATACCAGAGACTTTGGTGTTATTTCATTTGTGTAATGTAGGTCTAATATTTAGTAAGATACAATTAAATCGTTTGATAATTTATTGAAGTTTAATCCTTCCTTCGAAATTTTTCGAATATGCGAAGGCTATTGTAGATGTCGAAGTCTAAGCCAAAGGAGTTTTGAACCTTTGAATCCGACTTCAACTTTTCGAAGCTTCGCGCACCATTACAAACTAGTAGCAGCTACTAAGGAGTGACTAGTAGTAGATACTAGGTGGTGGTGAGTAAAGTCGTCTCGTGTAACAAAGATTTATCACAAATGCCGGTCTTAACTAAACTTGACAGTATCAATCAAAAGCGACATCTTCGGTGCACGTGGCTTGACAGATGAACATATTAAAGTATTTTAATTAATTTTAATAAAATCACAATAAGAATCTTTTTAACATGGTTATTTAACTATACTTACAAGAGGTTTCCACCTGCACATGATCGTCACTCGCTCCAAATTGACAGGATCGCAATATATTGTATTTATACCAATGGGAATTCAAGGTTTGAATCTGGGTTGGGTGTACCAAGAGTGTTTTTACACAAGTGATCTCATAACTTTAATTTTCCCCATTCCCTTTATATTCTTAATACCGGTGAATTTCCTATAAGTCAGCCTACAAATCTACACCCTTTAATAGCTTTTGTATAGTAACATAAGTATTTTTTTCTAAAGGCTAAAAAACGTTGCCTAACTCAGTGGTGTCCCACCTCAAAGTCTGACATTATTCTTTGCTCCTCATCTTACTACCCGTACATACTATCAGCGCTTAACTACCAATGATCACGTTAACTAAACGTTAAGCTCTACTAGTTTGGTTTGCTGGTGATGGGATGTTAGGGTTTTGAATTATATATGGGTGTTTTCCTAATAATATTGCGTGTCTGGGCTACATCAATATGTAGCTCATTCTGTGGAAAGATTAGGCAGAACTAATGAACCGTTGCTTGGGGGTTGCCCGAATGTACTAATCGTACATACATTTTCTGGAAGCCTTTCCATATACCGATGATATGAGGAGATGATTATAGTGAATATGAGAGTGTGGTGCCAATGAAAATCTTAACCTAACTCAAATCTAATTAACCAAACCATGATCACAATGGGAATTATTCCCCTTTTGATAAAAAAAAAATCCCTTAGTACCAGCCGGGAATCAAACCCGTGACATCTAGGTAAGCAGCCAGGGGTTATGACCATTAGAACACGAGGCCAGTTAATGTTACCCTATTCTCACTACGCAAATATGGACACATTTCCAGACTGTATCTTCCTTATCTGCATCTCATTAGTATAATTTAAAGTGTGGATAGACCAGACGAGTAGTAAGACATGGTGGAGAAAAAAATATTTATTCTGTGTTTGTGTTTCCATTTGATTTATTAATAGTTCTTACACAGCAATCAACAATCCCAAGGTTGGTTTGATGGGATTTACATCTATTCGGCGCTGGGAATGCACAGAATTCTTTGGATGGTTAATGTAAATCTCATGTACAAGGGGAGCTCAGGAAGTGTCGTAGTTCCCCGTTGCCTTCCGCACTAAACTTCTATGAGCGAGCGTGAAAGAGCCTACCAATACTACCGGAATAGTATTTTCATATCCTTGCCAGGTTCTTTTACATGCCGCAATCGACATGGGACCGACGGCTTTACTTCGCCTTCGAAGGAAGTTGTGTTTCGGATTTATATTGATCAAGAAATATCCGTTGACCTCGAATAGGTTTGAACCCACGAACAATGGGTCCTGAAGCGAGCAGCTTATCCCAAGACCACCGAGTTTGACCATTAAGATGGGGTGCTAGTGAGCGTGAGTTTAGTGAAGTATTTTTGAAGTTTTTATAGTATAAACATTTTTTGAACAAAATAAATCAAATTTTTCTTCTATAGAAACATAGAGTTTAGTTTTCTGCACATGATAATCTCAACAGTCCTTGAATATCTGTCAGATGTGTCCTGGAATTTAATGACAACTTTTTATCTTTATTTAAAAAGTTTGTCACCAAATGCCGCTATGCTCATGAGAGATATTCAAGAACTCTTGAGATTAGCACGTTCAGAAAACTAAACTCTATATGTTTCTATAGAAGAAAAATTTGATTTATTTTGTCCAAAAAATGTTTATGCTATAAAAACTGCAAAATTAGTGCACTAAATTCGCGCTCACTAGCACCCAACCTTAATATCAATGAATAAGTATTCCCTAAAAGTACTAGCTTAATCCTAAAAATAAAACCACTCACAATAATACGTAATGGCTTGAGACAAACATATCGATTGTAATTTATTTATTTGTTCTTTCAAACAATCCAAAAATATGTTCTTAAGGGATTCACTCAAACAAAAATTCAATGGTTATCATTTAAAAATCAAAATTAATATGTATGGTTGTATTTGAACGATTAATTTTGTTGGTTCTTTTTTAAGTAGTGTGTCTTATTACTTGTTCAAGTGACACGTATAACTTTTTTACTGTTCTAACCATAGCTATTGTATTTGTTTTTACTTCGATCGTTCCCACAACGATGAGAACATGGACTAAGGCTTCGGCCTCATCTGTATTGGTTTCCTCGGAGAGAAGGGTCAAGTTTTGAATCCCGTCGGGGTGTACTTGTAGCGGGCTAACCAGTTCTGGCCCATACAGACTAAATCAGATTCAGAAAATAATTTCACGAAATATATATATATATATATATATGGATTTCTTATTATATATATTTTAATGTATAACACTATTTGTTACATACCACGCCTCGGGAACATCGCTGAACAAGAAGGGCTCCAGCGGAAGAGTCATACACACTCGTTTCCATTCGATTCTGGACATGACTCTTTCGAGTTATCCAGCGAACTGAGAGGAGTTCTGCGGGGCTCGTGAGTGCGTGGACGCCTTGGCTTGGTGCAGTTTTCAACGTCGAGGGGTGTGTCTACCCCCCCGGCCCGCTGGGATCGACACAATTCAATTCTAATATTCAACGGCCGACGTCTCTCCGATCAACAGTTCGTAACATAGATTATTATTATTATTATTATTATTAGCACCGCGTCTTACTACCCGTTCGGGTTATACGCACTTACGCTAATGTGTAATGGTAGGGTGATTGTGAGATGAAATGGAGGACCTACAGTTTAACGTGGAATCCGAACCACGGTGGAGGCCTGGCATTCCTCACATTCACAAGTTGTGATTAATACACGTCTTGTCAGAGGTGAAGGAAGGGTTTGGCAATCAGATAAATCTGTGCCGGGACCGAGGATTGAACCCCGGACCCTCAGCCCAGAAGTCTGACACCTTACCCCTAGACCACCAGGTCACCTGTCATAACATAGAAGTTACGATGAGGGTGCCATCGGACTCACCGGACAGGCGGAAATAATACGCCGTAAAAGGTTGAACTTTTAACTAGAAGGGAGTAGGAGGCTTGGAGCTTGAATGTAAAGTTTAGGGATATTACTCTTACAAGTTGAGAGTGTCTGTCGCTCTTGAGGTTGTAAAACACGTTATTAGGTTAGCTTTTTATTGACTATGTCATGTTGAATGTATCATGAGTGATCTCCCGCAATCAATTTTCTTTTTGCTGGTCCTTAATACCAGCGGTTTAGTTGGGGTGTATCTCACTCCTTGGCCTGCAAAAGCATGCTCTGGTCGGCAGAGCCTACAGGTGGGAAAGGGGGAATTTAGGTGGTTCCAGGCCTGATGTTTATAACTAGTTAGGTATTGGTTAGCTTTTCTAGCGGAACTTTGGCGCCTCACGTATGGTTGTTCACCTATTTGCGGTGAGCAACTTGTGGGTTTGTTCCTGCCCTTCTGGCGTGGCACGCATCCTATTTGATGCTTATTTATGGTTGTTAACCTGTTTGTGGTGAGCAACTTGTGGGTTTGTTCCTGCCCTTCTGGCATGGCCCGCATCCTATTTGATGCTTATTTCTGGTTGTTCACCTGTCTGCGGTGAGCAACTTGTGGGTTTGTTCCTGCCCCTCTGGCATGGCCCGCATCCTATTTGATGCTTATTTCTAGTTGTTCACCTGTTTGCGGTGAGCAACTTGTGGGTTTGTTCCTGCCCTTCTGGCAGGGCCCGCATCCTATTTGATGCTTGTTTTTAGTTGTTCATTTGTTTGCAGTGCGCAGCTTATGGGATTTGTTCCTGCCCTTCTGGCGTGGTCCACGTCTTGTTAGACGTTCATGTCTGGCTCCCTTAAGGTGCGGCAGAAGGGAGCGCGAGTAATTTTACAGTTTTTATAGCATTATATTTTATTGGCCAAAATAAATCAAATATATTTCCAGTAGCAACATAGAGTTTAGTTTTCTGCACATGTTAATATCAACAGATCGTGAATATCTGTCAAGGGTGTCCTGGAATTTTGTCAAAACTTTTTCTCTTTATTTAAAAAGTTTTGACAAAATTCCAGGACAATCCTTGACAGATATTTACGATCTTTTGATATTAACATGTGCAGAAAACTAAACTCCATGTTGCTACTGGAGAAATATTTGATTTATTTTTGCCAAAAAATTTCAATTCTATAAAAATTGTAAAATTACTCGCGCTCTCTTCGGCCGCCCCTTAAGGGGCAGCTTGAAGCCCTTTGATTGATTATATCCAATGTATGGTTATTGGCTGGCACCCAGGTTGAGTGTGGTTTTTTTTCTCGTGATTCCTGGTTATACTAATTGGTAACTCACCAGCCTTTGTTAAGTTGAGTCCTAGAACCCTGAATGGCAACTTTCCCCTAGATGTTCACCCGGTATATTTATGACCAGGACAGACAGTCTATTCTATGAAACTATTGTAACTAAGTTTAATTAGGTCAAGCTAGCTTCACTAGCTGGTATCGTCCCTACCTCTTAAAATAGAGTTGTTTCTATTAGATGTTGAGCAGATTCTGTCTCAGCCCTGTTCATTTGACGTCTCCTATAAAACAGTTGTTGCAACAAATTGACTATCACTATTGTGTTATGTAGAAAGTCCGTGCCTGACGTTGGGGAGTTATTCCAAATAGTTTCACTATTGTAGTTTTTCCTAGGAAGTATTACAACACTCTTATGAGAGTGGGACAAAATTATTTGTTGCGCTAGCGGGGTTTTAACTATTGTTTATAGCCATAGGCGCTTCACGCCCAGTTCACTATGAGTGCATCGACATTTTTGTCTAGATGCTATGATTATTGTCTTGGCCAGCTCTATAGGTCAGTTTAGGTAATATCGGATTGTGCTATGATGTTTACTATGTAATTTCCTGTTTGTTATCTCCATTAAACTTATTTGTCAACATGCATTTCAATCTTATCCTTCCAAGTGTTCACCTATCATGTTTATTTCCTCTTGTTATGTAGTTGGCGTGTCAAGTGATAAATAGAACACCGATACATATTGAGGGAGGTATTTTTCTAAATGGTTTTCCATCCTACTTAAACTAAATATGTGGATGGATTTCCTCTAAATTCTACCATTCCTGACTACACCTAGAGAATGTATACATAAATACAGCCGGAGAAGCTAGTAAGATGCAGTGCACACACAAAAAAAGAACTTAGTTTTCAAATATTGCGATACTTTTCAAAAACAACGATGAAAATGTAATGTTTCAACTTTAATTGTAAGTGATATTTACATTCACAAATAATGGCAGACACTCAAACAAATAACACTGGTAACTAACTAACAAAGTTAATTAAAAGTTCTCGAAAATTACGACATTTTAATTGGCTCCTCGCAACTTCATTTGTCGATACATCTTCTTGCAGCCGTGCATACTGCATAACTATTCAAAGTTAAATAAACTTTATTAATTGGGAACTTTGAGCTATCTTATATTTCAACTATCCTGATCAAGTTTCACATTGTCTAACGCGTCACTCTCATGTTAGACTGAATTGCCAGTGAGGGCGAGATCGGGTTTACAGTCACAGTCAAGTGTTCTGAGGGTAGCTTTCCTTAAGTGGCTTCCCTCTCTCTAGCTACATGCAAATTTGGGTACCCTTCCTCTAAAATCCTACCTTACTCATTCCTACTATGTTAGCGTAATTAGTTTATCCCGAATGGATACTAAAATGTGATGATACAAATTTATTTGCAACGTATTCCCGTCCCTGTAGCTGAGTGGTTAATTTTGCCACTCACTAATCTAGCGGGCACTTTTTTGGTTCTGGCTGGGGAAGCAATGAAGATATCTAACATGTGTATTTTGGTTCATTCTGTATAATTAGAGAATATATAAACGCTATCGTTAGGTGTAGTGTTAGGAATATATTCTAAATTAGGTTGGTTTTTAAGTTGTATACTGATAATAAACCACGTCCCAACTTGTGAACAATCAAGATGCATGGTCTTACACCATTAACAAGATACAACTCTGACCACATTTGCCCTCTCTCTAACTCGTCTTCAAAGAATGAAAGGAACGTAAAAATGTAACAACCTTTTAAGACAAAATACTTTGGTAATTTTTACAAAGTTGAAATTTCTAGATTAAGAGGTTGTTGGGTATTTAAAACCTATAGAGTACCTTCATTCTACGAATATAGTCTTAAAATTCGCATAGAGGTAGTACTTACGATGCGGTATATAACAAGTGTAAAGTAAAAAATCTCAACTTTTCAAAATGCTTCACAAAAATGGGATGAATTGGTGGTTGTAGGATGTAGGGGAGGGAATGGTATTTTTTAAAATTCCTTATCACGGCCAAGTATCATGTCATTTTAAAGGCCTTCACAAGTATATTTCCCAAACGTTTGTTTCATTTTGATAGGATACATAATTCAAAATTTAATATTATGGTCAGTCATTAACGTAATACAGTAAGTAGGTACCGACTTAAATAAACGTATTCTTCTACCTAATATTCACAACAAAACATATTGGTATCCCACCAAAACCATTTATGTAAAAACTTGCCAAGCATTACATCATAAAAATTCTGAAATTTCTCAGCCCTCATAAGTGATTGAGATCTTAAAGAGTGCCAAGTTCAACTTACAATGGCTTTCCAAATAACTTGTAACTTCTTAAAAGTCTATCTAAATGATCTAATCTGATTTTAAGTGTCTAGTTAACGCTCTTCTATGGAATTTAAATAAAGACTTAAAAGCAAAAATTCCACACCTAGATTGACTTAAGAGAAGTGACAAGTTATTTGGAAAGACATTGCATGTTGGACTTGTAATTCTTTTAGATCTCACTCACTTTCGCGGCTGAATAAATTAAGGAATTTTGTGGTGTATAACTTGGCAAGTTTTCTAAATAATTGTTTTTGGTGGGAATGTTCTAACTATATTTGAATCACAATACTTATTTTTAAATGAATCCTTTATCTGAAAGGGCTATTAACACTTGATCTAGGTGAAAGGGATAAATATCGCACCATGGTAGCTCAAAAGGAAGTACTCCCATATTAGTGTGGAAAGAGGATGGTAAAACAAAAGTGGCCACACATGTGTAAATCCACACCCAGTGGACCCTGTTGGGTGTTGTGACCGAACTGGATCCCATCTCCCTTCGAGAGCAATGTGAGCCTAACGCCTTGGAACGCATGGCTATCAGTTACAATATAATGTAAAAATCGTTATTAATAATATATTATTCTTGAATCCAAGCACAGTCATAAAAGGACGATCTATAAACAATAATCATATGCTCTTCAGCTCATTACTCTAGGCACATGGATTAAGGCACTAAACTAGTCTGGTCTAGTTTCAGGTGATGGAAATGTTCGTGGCTCAAATCCTGGCCTTGTACACTCATTATAAAGCTCCACCTTTGTCACTACTACTATTCAAGTACGAATATATAGATAACCTATATTAGGTACTAAAAAGTGGTTTATAAACCAAAATAATAAATTGTATTTATTCCCCTTCCCTTTGAGACCGAAGATGGGTCATCCAGCCCCTTCCCGCTTTACCCTTAGACGTTTAGTTAATACCCTTCAACCACGTTATATTATCAATTTATAAAACATTCTAGTAGTTGAGTAAGGAGCGAATCATTTATTAAAGAAAATAATATTTAAATGTGTTGCTATACAAACACTTAATTTAAATTTTCTTTTCTTTAATACTCGTATTTCGAGAAATATTAATAAGTGTTTATTTTTATGGGTTTTTTTTTTTTGCCAGTTTGAAGGTTAAATTTAGATGTTCTATTGTCACACGAGCTTTCAAGATTTTAGTGCACATAAAAAATAAATCGTACCAGTGATTTCCTTGACGCCCTCATCTGTTATTTGAAATCCGGGACCCTTAATAGAAGATAGACCAGTCCTGAAGCACTCTTGACCGTCAATATTAAAGGAGAAGTTTCTTTCAACGAAGTTCGAGAAATCTGTTGCTTGTCTCTTACCTATAAAAAACTTATTTACTATGATCAAATTATCAAGACTATTAATGTTAAAAACAGCAGCACTGGGGTAATGGCTTATGCCCCGAGATAATGGAATTGATTCCCTACTGGAGGCAGTAGAGGTTATCTTTATTTTATCATCTTGATTCCAGAGAAAGAAAAAAAATAGTGAAAATATTAGACATTGAGATTATGATGAATCTTCGCATTTTATGTGTCAAATTCTCTGCCCGTATGTTTATCTGTCCCTCTATGTATAAATAAATCTGTATGTCTATCTGTATATATGCCTATCTGTATTTATATCTGTATATCATATCAGTTTGTCCATATTTATGTATATTTATGTCAATCTGTCTGTATCTGGAGCTATATCCGAATCGAAGTGATAAGAGTTTATTAAAAATGAATATTTAAGAGTTATTTGGCCAAACCTTAAGGAAAAATAATTATTTTAATTTTAGCTATTCTTTAAGTCAAATTTTTTTGATTTTTTGATTTTTTTTAGAGAAAAAGTTAAAATGAATTTGTTCATAATGTTTATAGAATAAGTGTACTTTACATGATAAATAGCATTATATAGCATAAGTGCTTTTTGGAGAAAAATTAATTTAGGATTATTTTACTGTTAACCCATTTTCCAAAATGTTGTTTATAACTTTAATAGACTATATGAGAAAATATGTAGGCCTATACTGTTATTGTGTCGTGTCATTTATTAATTTAGTGATATTAAATTCAGTTTGAAGCCGAACTCTTTATATAGTACTGTTAGTGTAGATTATGATGAGCTCCGTAGTTGATTATAGCCGGAACGGATGGTAAAGGTTGTCACGCACGCACTGGGACCGCTCGGTTCAAACCCTCCCGCCTGGACCCAATCAGGTCAGACCAGGAGGAAGAAGTGACCTTTAAGCGAAGATTCCCCTTCTAACCAGGTGCAATGGTGGTGGGTTACATGTTTAATCTGTCACTGTGGTTTCCACAATTCTTCTACACTCAAATGTGGGTGCACTCTTTATACATTATTTATACTTAAACTTTAAACTAAGCCATTATTTTCCACCGCGTTTTACTACCCATCTGGGCTGTACCCATTTTAATTACAATAATAAGATAGGAGATTAGGAAGGCGTACTTTAATTGTCTACATACAGGCATTTGCATGGAAGGAGAGTAGGAAAGCATTTAGTAAAGTCACACTTAGTGTATCATCTTGAACTTGAACTTCAACCTCCTCGTCACTAACAACAAGATTAGATGAGCTTGATTTTAAGTCTGCATTCCCATCTATTCAGGCTAAGACATTATGAGCCATGGGTTAGTATAGCAATGTTTGTAATAATAATAATAATAATATATAGCACCGCGTCTTACTACCCGTTCGGGTTATACGCTTAAGTACTAATCACGCTAATGGATTAGGAATTGGGAAGGTTGAACTTAGAGGAAGTGAACCCGCGTTTGCGTGGAGGGAGAGTGGAAAACCATTTAGGAACACCCCCCCACCCCAGGTCACCCGACCGAGATTCGAACCTCGATCTCCCCGTCCTCGGCGGTCGAGCTCAACATGACTAGCGCGTTCGCCAACTACGCCACCGAGGTGGGTAGCAATGTTTGTAAAATAGAAAATAACTCCTGGACGTGGGAATCGAACCCGGGATTCATGTCCGGGTGTCTTTTTTAATTTACAAATATGATATTTTATGAGGCTATTTCAATAACAAAAATGATTTTTCAATTTCCCAAGCTTCGCTATTCATGTACAAAAAAGTATTGTATAAGTGTTAGCTTATTCCCCATAGTATTAAAAGATTAATTAACGCATAAATTTAAATATCCCAGAGACAACACGAGTTGATTTTTATTTAAATTTTATAAGGGTGAAACGTAATCCTGAGAGAAATAAAATTAACAAAACAACACTCAGCCATGACTAGATTCATCCACGATATAATGCTCCTAACTTGTGCCAGGATTAGAACTTCCAACCCTTAGCTTCTAAAAACAAATGCTCAAACAAATTAATCACGAAGAAAACAAACAGTTGTGTTGATTTAACAAATTAATGTGATCAATTTTAGCCTAATCATTTATCAAAATAGAAAAAACACGAATTTTAGTTCAGTTTTACCGAACAAATATTTAGTTTCGATGTTTTACATCACATTAGAAATAGTTGTGTTGACCCAACTAAATATTATAGTCAATCACTCCCTTAAATTAAATAAACTTTGACCCTTTACAAAGCTAAGTTGAACTTTTCTTTTTTTTTTCTTTTTTGTCTGGCATTGTGACTGCATTGCATCGAATATGAGACAAGCAATTAGTATGAAAAGTATATAAAGAGTCAGGGATGCAGAAGAGAAACTGTTGAAGTAGAACAAAGGTTTGGGGATGAAACGAAGGAGGAGGAAGGGATGAAAAAGAGGAAAGGAGAAAGATGTTCACCAAGGGAATCGTAAACGGAAAACTTTAGAAGCTGTAAAAGACCCCTCCTTGACAAGTACAGTCTTGACCAAGATATTTAAGTTTGTTATTTTTGTTTTTTATTTCACTTTTTACTTTCAACTGAGATTAATATTTGTTTGTCTTCTTCCATTAAACTTTATTTACTGCTAGTTATATTTTAAATTCTTAGCTATAAATCTAAGCTAGTGAGTTGTATGTGGAAGAAACTTGGAGGCAATAAAGTTAACCGTCTAATTCATATAAAATAAAGTTTTAACGGTTTCTTCTTAAATTAAAAACTTTTAAGTCTTCCAATAACTTACTAAGCGTACAAAATTATGCTAAAATTTCAAACTTTTCAAGAACTTATTAATATGGATTCTGTAAAATTGAACATAATTGAAAGATCCTCAAATGTCATCGAATTAGATAAATTTAAAATTTATGTTTAATAACTCATAGTGAAAACGCATTTTTTTTTGTTAGGTTGCTATTATATTTGGGTTCTTTCTTGGTTTTTAACTTTTTATGAAAAATGGTTTGACTAAGCAACAACGTTTATTGTAAATCTGAGACTAAATCCCTTTAGCGTTGTTGCTACAAAGGTATTATAATAGCCCTACCCTGCAAACGTAATAAACATTCACAATTTTGTTGCTGTCCAAATGTTTTTCTTCATTGTAATAAATAAAAAATATTCAAAATGAGGACATGTATTTTTATTTTTATTTTTTGTTTTATCATAAATTCAAGGAATACGGTTTGTAATCTTATAACATTATTTTTAGTAGGTCCACATATTTAATATGAAATAAAATGGGTTAGATATTAAATCAAAGAAAAAAACTTAAGATTGAGTAGTTATATAAAATAAAACTATTACTAACAAGATCGCAATAACTATTTTCAATTTTTTTACCCAAAAAAATTGCTTAAAGTCAATGTAAGGAGATTAAAATAGAGGATATGAGTGAATTTAATGGGGACACAATCCATATATGGGCACTGTTTGAATAAATATTATTGGTTTATTATTAGTGCCAGACATGTGTGTCCCACATGAGACTAAAGTTGATTAATCCAATCAGAACTAAAATGAAGTAATTCCCAATCAGGTCACATTCTTCTTTTATGACATTTTTATTCATCTTGAAAATATAGCTAATCAACAAGATGTATGGGAAATAAATAGTGTGTGTAGACAAATAATACTATATTAAAATAGGCTGTTTTTTTGTATCCAACATAATTTTCATCAAAGACCAGGAACTCATGTTAAAATTTCACTTTAAGGTAATAGCTTCATAACACTGAAGTAAATAACAAGGTTCCTTTATTAATTTTATATTTTACTTCAAGAAAAACTTTATTCTTAATTGTATAAAATATATTTGTATTTTTTATCATAGGGAAGAGAACATTTATAGTAATACATGCACCTAGGGTCTTGTGAGCCTAGTATGGTGCCAACGTGCCGTAAAGTGCGTTCAAATGGTGATTTGATTTGTATTTTTTCCACTGCATTTTACCATCCCACCTATAATAATTTGAATAACGCTATTAGAGTAGTTTTTAAATAAATAATGTTTAGATAACATTTATTAGAATTTACGCACGGTAAGTTTAGAAAAGCATCTAATAGGAAACATTCCAAGTACATCTGGCCATGATTTGAACCAGGATTTCTCCGTTATTGGCATCTCAAATTAGATTATTCTAACATCTAGTCAGAGTGCTCTTCGATACTGGTAGTGTGTACATTTTGTATAGATAATCTTTCAGATTGAAAGTTTTTGTTTGGACAACTTAATGATGGGCAAATTATTTTGAACCAATAAAATATCTACCATGATACAATTAAGACCCTAATACATTTAATTTATCAGAAATGGTTGTAATATATAACAAACCTATTTAGGTGCCTCTAAATAAGTTATTAAATTCTCAATATTTAAAATTTACAATAGAAAAATAAGAAAGTATTTTTTTTATTATGATGAATATCTATTTAATAATAAATGCATAAAGTTGTTGATAAATGAGTCATTATTTAGAACAAAATATATATTTTTATGTATAGATGTTGCACACAATTCGCAATGTGTATGTTACAGTCCAAACCCGATTTCAGAACAATCTAGTTTGGAATAGGCCGAGTTGATACATCCTGCCGCTTGTAGGATAAACCAATGTAGCCTGATGTTCTTAGGCAGTATTAGTTTTCATTCTTCTTAACCCATAGGATTAATCGATTTTGGACAGGTTTCATCGTTCACAGTTCGCACGCAAATGCTGTAAGCTAATCTAAACTGACCTAACCAAACCTAACCTAAACCTGGTTTGGCCTAATAAAATTGTAGGCTATACTAAATTATCATATGAGATCGGACAAAATTTCAGGATTAATGAATTTAGACTAGGCTAAACTAGTACATCCAGAGGCTCTTAGGATGTAACAATTCGGCCTAGTCAGATCTAGTTTGTCCTGCAATCGGGTTTGGACGGTAACATGTACAATAAAAGGCAAAATATATATAAAATCAACGGTTGTTAATTAAACTAAGAGATAATAAATATTGGGCTATTATTTCACTAACAATTATTCATAGAACGTGTTTTTTAAACAACAAAGTGCCACTAGAATTTATTTTCTAGTGCATAGCATTTATTTATTTTTAAAACATCAAGTCGAGTTTGTAACAACAACAGTTATAGTAGATTAAAACCATTATTTTCATTGAATCATAAGAGAAGTCATTAAGATCTAGAAGAATAAATAAAACTTCAATAAAGAAGATTGTTTCAAACCAAATAAATTGGGCTTCCAGTTTTTTTACATTAAGCAAAAAAAAAAATATATATATATATATACTGACCTAAATCTTAATTTCTTTTGAAGAGAGATATATTTAAAAAAAATACATATATTAAATTGAGATTCCACAAAAATAATGTATCCATAAGTTTAACCACACGGTCTCAATTGGAAGGCATGTTTGTGTAAACATAAGATGTTGTGAGTTGAGAATGACAAAACGAACGTCACGAAGTTATGATGAATCAATAAACAAATACCTCTGACAAGCCGTGTATTAATCACAACTGTGAGTTGGGAATGACAAAACGAACGTCACGAAGTTGTTATGATGAATCAATAAACAAATACCTCTGACAAGACGTGTATTAATCACAACTTGTAAATGTGTGGAATGCCAGGCCTCTACCGTGGTTCGGATCCCACGTTAAACTGTAGGTCTTACATTTTATCTCACAATCACCCTACTATTACACATTAGCGTAAGTGCGTACAATCCAAACGGTTAATAAGACGCGGGGCTTATAATAATAATAATAATAATAATAATAATAATAATAATAATAATAATAATAATAATAATAATGATAATAGTAATAATAATAATAATGATAATAGAAATAATTATAATTATAATAATAATGATAATAGAAATAATTATAATTATAATAATAATGATAATAGTAATAATAATAATAATAGTAATGATAATAGAAATAATTATAATGATAATAGTAATAATAATAATAATAATAATAATGATAATAGTAATAATAATAGTAATAATAATAATAGTAATAATAATAATAATAATAATAATAATGATAATAGTAATAATTATAATAATAATAATAATAATAATAATAATAATAATGATAGAAATAATTATAATTATTATAATAATGATAATAGTAATAATAATAATAATTATAGAAATAATTATAATTATTATAATAATGATAATAGTAATAATAATAATAATTATAATAATAATAATAGTAATTATTATAATAATAGTAATAATTATAATAATAATAATAATTTCAATTTCAATTTCAATTTCCTTCATTATAGTGCCGACCAACAGTCGTAAGACCTATAACAGGCCAGCACTGAAAAGCACACAAGTACATACCCTACAATAATAATAATAATAATAATAATAATAATAATAATAATAATAATAATGATAGAAATAATTATAATAATAATAGTAATAGTAATAATAATATAAATAATATTAATAAACAAATAAACTAGAAGAACTGACCCAAAAGGTGGTGTCAGCATTCCTTAGCTAGAAACCAGGCCGGTGGCCCGGTTAAAATGAGAGGGATTGAGCCCCTCTGGGCTGACTACAGACTTAGGGTTTACGCTGCCAGTTTTGGGCCCACGCGGGCTGAGACGCTGGTTCACCAGTACCAGTTCAGGTGCTACTGCTCGAGTCCAGGGAACCCGGTTCGGTGACCGTGCAGGGACCATCTAGTAGTCAGACAGACTATTGGGTAAACCGATCGCAACACCTCATTCTGTTACACGCTTCCTAATATTCTCTAAGTTATTTCATCCTAACTTCACTTTTAACATCAATTTATAATAGTTACAGTAGTATTAATAAACCTCTTAAAAGTCAAGTCTAACGTCAGTCACGAATCCACACAAGTATTCAATATAACCTCCACCGTAACCATGGCCAAAGACATCCTGACATACAACAGGCACACGCACTTAAGATACAGAGGTATAAGTATATATAAAGAATATGATTACTCTTAAATGTAGTAGAATTGTTATTTATTTAAATTAACAACATAAGTCAAATTTTGCTTGGATAGATTGACAGTTGTTTACTAAACAGCATTTAATATAAAGGTAAATTTAATTTGAAAATTTAAATAACAATTTAGGGTGAATTTAGTGTTAAGATACATTAAAACCTAACAGCTAAATCCCATTTTTTGTTATAAGCCTATGCTTTTAAGAGAATGTGCATGATTTTGTGGCTAAAATTGTATTTAAGGCTGTGCCTGCCCGTATTGATTTTATTTTACTTTAACATTTTATTTAACGTTTTGTTGGCAAATCTCCGTGCTGTCTGAAACTTAAAATTAATAATACTAGAACAAATATTGTTGGAAAATTTCAAAGCTATTTTTATTGATATATAAACACGTGAGAGTTTTAATTGACGTTTTACTACCCAAATCCCTTAAACACTAAATACAAGATTAAAATGTTTCTAAGTAACAATACAAATACTCTGTAAGGGATCTAACAGTTTATATTCATAACCACGAATTGTTGATTTCATAACACATAGTAATTTTTCCCCACAAGAAATAAAATGCTCAAAATAATTCAATTGAAAATTTGAAATTGTACGAAAATGGCTATAATTATTTTAATCAAATTTGTAAAAAACATTGTTCTCTATATCAATTATTTTTTCTTCAATTAGGAATATTATTACGTGTTGGATGAGTTGGCTCGGCTGAGTGCAACGTATAATGTATGAATGTATGAAGGCAGGTTTAGGCAATAATATCTTAACTTGTGTAAAAGTTTGACCTTGACTCTTAATAATGGTTTTGGCAAAAGCAACTGTCAACGGACACTGCATGTGCTGTAATTTGAATGGAAAAGGTTTTTTGGAGACAATTTTATTCCAGGAATAAATGCTTGTTTCCTGCGTGATGCTTAAGTCATTACTTCGCAATCAATGGAGCTATTTTGCATATTTTTCATTCACATTCTTGTACCATTTATCAAACTTTAACTGTGTTTTAGTTAATCATAATACACAGAAACGAGTTTTCTTTTAGCTCGTGTCTGTGCCTGAGCAGTCCAACTACTTCGATATTATTTAAAATCTTTGTAGGAAACGGTGGTTGCTCACTGATACTGTCTTTTAAAGCACTACTGTAATAACTCCAAAAATCACCAGGAACATTATCTAAAAACTCGCTGTTAATATTGGCATAGTCTTCATATTTCTAGTCAAAATTTAAATGATTTTTTTTGCTAGCGATGGTTTGCTTTATATTTTGTTCATTTTCTAATTATACTACACTACTTGTTTCTAACATATCATTACTGAAATGGGCAGGATGAGAAGCATAATCTGTAGCTCCAAGCAATATTCCGTTGAATGAAGTTTCAGGGTGGTATAAGATTGAAACCGGACAGGTGGGTATAATAACCACCCCAAACAACCATTACTTTATGATCCTTAAATTTCAAAATGTAGAATCAGTAAATGAGGACGGGAGGTTAACTCAATATTTCTAAAAATAATTTAAAAAAAAACGTTTTTGGTGTGACATAAAATAGAATTTCCACATGTAGTTCAATAGACATTCCCGGTTAGCTGGATGACGTCTGAACAAATCTAATTTCAAAATTCAAGCCCAGGAAATGGAAGAGCTTGAAATTGATACAACTTCTATAAAACACTACTTTAACTGAAGGATTTTAACCATTCTAACCTTAATTATTTGATTTACATTTTGCCCTTTATACCATTTCCCACTACCAATTTTATCCTTTTAATCCTTTCTGCCCTTATAAATTACTTTTTTTTTTAAATGATTGGATTTCATCTTTATTCTTTTGGCTCGTTTTGACATTTTTAACTTGTTTTACTTTAAAATATCTATCCCGGGCAAAGCCGGGTAATTCACGCAAACAAGTGATAAAAGTTAAAAAATAGTAAGAAATAAAAAAATCAAATTAAAGAAGAGGATAAACTGTTCAGGAGTTGTAAAAAGGATTAAAACGGTAAAACGGTAAAAAAAAAAAAGTTTAGAATGTAAAAACGGCCAAAAGTGTAAATAGGTTAAAGGGCAAAAAGTGTTAAAAGTATAAAAGAGGGAAAAGGCATTATAAAAAGTGTAGAATGTGCCAAATCGCAAAAAGAGTTAAATGGTCAAAATTTGCGAAAGGACAATAATAGCTAGAAGGGCAAAAAGGATTAAAAGTGTTAAATGGGGTAAAGAGGTAAACGGGGTCTGAAACAAAAGCGTTGAGAAGCGATACATGAATGAGAAGCGGGTCTGGGTCATTTAGTATTAAAAGATCTACTTTTCACAACAAATCCTACAATTGTAAACCGATTGTAACTCTTGAGATCTTAAATATTTTGTTTAGCTGTGCATATTTGCAACCATGGGTCGTAATTTTAGGAATTATATTCAGAGAAATGTTACCTGACCTTTTACATTCAAAAACGTTCTGATATCTATATTATTATTATTATTATTATTATTATTATTAGCACCGTGTCTTACTACCCGTTCGGGTTGTACGCACTTACGCTAATGTGTAATGGTAGGGTGATTGTGAGATGAAATGGAGGACCTACAGTTTAACGTGGAATCCGAACCACGGTGGAGGCCTGGCATTCCTCACATTCACAAGTTGTGATTAATACACGTCTTGTCAGAGGTGAAGGACGGGTTTGGAAATCAGATAAACCTGTGCCGTTATCAAGGATTGAACCCCGGACCCTCAGCACAGAAGTCTAACACCTTACCCCTAGACCACCAGGTCACCACCTGATATCTATAAAAAGTCACAAAATTCTTCCTAGACGAGATTTTCAAATGTTGACAATTAGTTGCAAATATGCACGTCGGGACGAAAAAGTTAAGACTGTAAGGAGCTGTGGAGACAATCGTATGCCTGCAGAGGCTTAGTAATATAGATATTATAAAATATTAAATTTTACAGTTGTGTCATACCACTAATTTTATAACTGCACTAGGCCTACTATATATATAACTTCACTCCTCCCATTTAGAGAAATTAAAGTGCATTTGAAAATAAGTTTACTAGGTCCTACTTGGCTAATAAATCACTAAACTAGACATTGTAGGCTCAAGTTACTAGAGGGTATTGTAAAGTTGGTACTTTTTCCTCTACATTTTATTTTTTTAGGGATTAGACAAATAAATATAGTTTGAGCAATAATATTTTTACATTAACTTAGGGTTTAGATTATTTAGATTCACCTGCTTCGGTGGCCACATGGTCTAAGGTGTCACTCTCGTGTTAGACTAAACTTCCGATGTCAAGGAGATCGGGGCTAGAATCCGTTTTGTGTGTACCAAAATGTTTTTACATTCTTTCTCCACGCAAACGTGGGTACACCTCTACTAAATTCAACCTTCCTCATCCCTAGCTCATTAGTGTTATTAGTACACATGTGTATAGTCTGAATATGTAATTAGACAAGTTGTTAAAAAAATCTTATGCTTTATTTAAAGAAATTAATTTAAGGACACATTCCAAACACTAGCAAAGGATAATACTTAGCAACCATACTCAACCTGGCTGCTAAGTCAACAAAGACAGCGTTCACACCAGTAATGGTAATTTTTATACCTAATAAAAATCGAAAAAGGATTAATATACGTGGTGGTCATATTTTCAAGCAATTGATCAGAGTGGAGGGGCGAGGACATGATTCAAGTAGTAGATCCAAAAACCTATCTAATACCTCATTTTATTTTATCTGAGGTCTCAAAATATGGTATGACAGGGAAATTTCAACAGGGATTGCAAAGTCAGGTGTGAAATTACTTTTTTTCTGGTAGGCACCCGAACACGTAGCTATGGGGTTAGGGAAGCTGGCTTCATGTCTAAAGGAAACTAATTCATGTTTAAGTAAAGTGATTACCAGAATGATGTATCCGTATCATTATCAAAGAATAGTGGTCGTACCAATCTTGAAAAATCACTTAATTCAACTTTATTACTTGCCCGAAACTGAGAGTCTGTAGTAAATCTCATCGAGACTTTAGATGCTTTTTTCTGTGCAGATTTAAAGTACAATACCGTTATTCAGACTACTTATTCATTTTCTTATAACATCGTGAAACCTGTCATAGCTGAAGCCATTCATTAACTGTTTGGATTAAATTATAAGTAGATATTGTCTGATTGGTCATTTCGTTCATCAACATGGCTTAGATTTTGTTGAGCATTTGGGGTGTACAGGAGAGTAATTACTAGTTTTAATTATTTTTTTAAGGGAGAGGATGGAATTATTTGTACTACCTATATCAACCAACTTTTGTTATAGCCTATAAAACGTGTGTGAGATTTACCTGGTAATTTTAATTGTTATAAAAACCATATTAACGGATTTGTTAAGGTTTTAAAATTTCTATAATCATGGTACCTGTATCGGTGGTTACATGGTCTAACGCATCACTCTCGGATTAGATCAAATTTCCGGTGACTGGGAGATCGAGTCTCAAATTCCGATTGATTGTCCTGATTGTTTTGATTGATTGTTGATTGATTGTCCTGAAGTGTTTCTTTCTTAGTGATTTTCCACTCTCCCTCCACGCTGATTTAACTACATTTCTCCTAGAATGTTAACTTCCTCAACTATATTCCATTAGCTTAATTAATAATAGTAATGGTAGTATTTTTATAGGCCTATAGCAGTGAAAAACTAGCTTCGGTGGCCACATAGTTTAAGGCGCCACTCTCGCAATAGACTAGACTGCTGATGACGGGGAGATCGTGGTCCAATCCCAGTCGGGTGTTATAAGTATATATTTTCCTAAATGGCTTCCCACTTTCTCTCTACGCAAATTAGGGTATATTTCTTTTAAATTCAACCTCCTTCATCCCTAACATATTCGCGAAATTATTATATAAATTTATATCACGAATGGATAGTAAGACGTTGTGCTAAAAAAAAGTAAATACCTCTTAAAAGATTTGTTTTAGAACAAATATTTGGTTTGCTAACCAAGAGAGAACAAATGGCTTCTTAAAAAAATGGTACAGTGCACTGCTTTTATCTTAAAATAGACATTTTACTAAAAACTTGTAAGATTTGTGAAACAAAATATTAGGTCTATACAATTGTATATAAATACTACACCAAAAATAAGAAATGAAATAATTTACACTGTGACTTACTCTATGGCATCAGGAACTAGGAACACTGTTGAAGAAAAATCGAGAAAGAGAATCATCTTGATCCACCAAAGAGCATAAGAATCAAATTAGATTTCAAAGACATTAATTAAAAAGTGTATATAATTGTAATAGTACTACAACTTTATAGTGATAATTTATTTAGTATTTCAAATAGTTGTAGTAAAATAATGAAAGTTGGAATATTCCCCTTGTGTAAACTATTCTCAAAGTCATTTTCATGAGAAAATTAGAGTTACCCTCTTGTTTATATTGATAAGCAGTGTCTAGATATAAAATGTAATCAAAATAGTTAGAGCGAAATTTGAGAAAATAATTTTTTTCTCTTTTCATCCTTCAGTAAACTACCCTTAAATTTAGAGTTAGTTATTTAATTCAAAACCACACGGGGGGAACTTATGCAAACCCCAGATACCAAGTTTTATCCCAATCTGTAAAATAGTTTCAGCTCTAGCATAAGGTACGAACAGACAGACAAACAGCATTCGAAAACTACTTTTTAGGTTCAGGATGTCATGTAAGGACGACATTTATTATAAAATCGAGTTCGATTTTTTTCAAGATCACAATACTTTACCATTGAAATGTCGAGAGAGAGTAAAAAATAAGAAGTTTAAACTAAGTTAAAACTTATCTGTACCCCCCTCATTTTATTAGGATCGTGTACGCTGTGGTCCTTCTCCCTAATTGGATGTACAGGTGAGAAGCCGACACAGGCACTTGGTTCGTTGGATAATTGGAGCCAATCTAGTTAGCAGAGAGAATTTACTGCTAATATTATGTTAACCGCATTGATAGACACGTGGATCAAACGTTATGCTCACCAAGTCTGATTTGTCAGTAACGTGGAAGTTAGGGTTAAAATTTCGGCTATTCCCCGCTCGCTCTTCTCTCCCCAAATCAGATAATTTGTTCTCTAAATTATAGATTCCACTTTCTGACTTCAATAGTTAAATTAAAAGTTCTGGTAGCCCGGATAGGTAGTAAGACTACTTAAGCAAAATAAATATATTTCTCAGATTTAAAAACAATATATCAGTGATTATTGAAGTTTTTTGTGCGCTACAATTCAGAGTTAAATTTAATTCAATTATTTTGTTTTTAATGTCCATCGGGGGATTTTAGAGTGCTTTTTATGAAACAACTAATCATATCAGACCAGTTCGAGGATCGAATCTCAGCCGGGTGTAATTAATGTATATTTTTTTTTATATATATTCAAACTATCTGCATGTAAATGTTCTTAAATTTCCTTTAAGCTCTACCTTCTTCATCTTCATCCTATAAGACACGGTGAAAACACATTAGATCGCCACATGACTTACAAACTAAATTAACTCTAAAACAGAACCAGAATCCCAAACGTTAACTAATCACTGTAAAAAGAAACACCTCAAGATAATATATGCCCCATTGGTTGCATGGTCTAAGTTGTCATTCTCATGTTAAACTGTACATCCAGTGATGAGTATATCGGGGTTTTAAACCTGGTAGAGTGTACTAAGGGTGGTTTTCCTAAATAGTTTTCCGCTCCCCGCACGCAAATGCGGGTACATTTCCTCTAAAATCAACCTTCTTCACTCCTAGCTCATTAAAGTAATTATTACATATGTGTGTAACCTAAATAATTGCTAATAAGAACAACAATAAAATAACCTTAATAAACCTGTCTATAGCCACCCGCCTTGATGGCGTAGTTAGCTAACGCACTGGTTTCGTGTAGATCTAGACTGCCAAGGACGGGGAGATCTAGGTTTGAATCTCGCTTGGGTGAACTGGGGTGGTTTTATCAATTTTTTCCATTATCCCTCCAGGCAAATTCGGGTTCACTTCTTCTATATACAACCTTCCAAATTACTAACCCATTCGCGTAATTAGTACTTAAGCGTATATCCTGAGTGGGTAGTAAGACGCGGTGCTAAGTATAGCTATAGTCAATGATAAACTTTACATTCTCACCAGGAATTATAAAGATACCCTAATTAAAAATACATGCGACAGGGTACATCTCATGACTAGGCGCGCCGAGAGTTTTTTCCTGAGGGGTTTTACACTCTCCCTCAAAGCAAATTTGGTTACCTTTTCACCTTCCTCAACCCTACCCCATTCGTATAAATAGGCGAATAGCTCTTATGGGTGGAAAGACACGGAGTGCTTTTTACTTTCTCTCTATCTTACAGGTAGAGAAAGTATGGTGATCGTCAAAAAAATCGAACTCGAGATTTTGATGAATTTTGACGTTTCATGACTTCCTGAATCCGAAAAAGTGGTTTTTGAATTTCCGTCTGTCTGTCTGTCTGTCTGTCTGTCTGTACCTCCAACTAGAGCCTAAACTATTTTACCGATTGAGCTGAAACTTGATATCTAGGGTTTTCATAGGGTTGCCCCGAGGGGTTTTTGGAATTGGATATCTACCCCTAAAATTAAGGGTAGTTTACTGAAGGGAAAAAAGAGAAAAAGTCGATTTTCTCAAAATCGGCTCTAACGATTTTGATTAAATTTCATTTATGAACATTAATAAATATTCCAAACAAAATGGCTACTCTCAATATTTCGGCAAAATGGCTTTAAGGGCTCCGGTCTGATGCGTAAATTAACATTTTTTATAATAGCTCCGAAACTATTTGAGATATGAAATTACTTAGCATTACAAATATGTATATATATTTATAATACAAATATTTTATTCGAAACATATTTTTATAAAATCAATAATTTTCAATCTATACGCAATTATATATATATTTTTAGCTTTTTGGACATTAAAGCTTAAGTATTGCGATCGTAAAAAAAACTAACCTGAAATGTTGATGGATTTCGACGTCTCATGACCCCCCGAACCCTAAAAAATAGTCTTTGCAATGCCGTCTGTCTGTGTGTCTATTAAAACTTAAAATTAAGGGTAGTTTACTGAAGGGCAAAAAGAGAAAAAGTCGATTTTCTCAAAATCGGCTCTAACGATTTTGATTAAATTTCATTTATGAACATTAATAAATATTCCAAACAAAATGGCTACTCTCAATATTTCGGCAAAATGGCTTTAAGGGCTCCGGTCTGATGCGTAAATTAACATTTTTTATAATAGCTCCGAAACTATTTGAGATATGAAATTACTTAGCATTACAAATATGTATATATATTTATAATACAAATATTTTATTCGAAACATATTTTTATAAAATCAATAATTTTCAATCTATACGCAATTATATATATATTTTTAGCTTTTTGGACATTAAAGCTTAAGTATTGCGATCGTAAAAAAAACTAACCTGAAATGTTGATGGATGTCGACGTCTCATGACCCCCCGAACCCTAAAAAATAGTCTTTGCAATGCCGTCTGTCTGTGTGTCTATTAAAACTTAAAATTAAGGGTAGTTTACTGAAGGGCAAAAAGAGAAAAAGTCGATTTTCTCAAAATCGGCTCTAACGATTTTGATTAAATTTCATTTATGAACATTAATAAATATTCCAAACAAAATGGCTACTCTCAATATTTCGGCAAAATGGCTTTAAGGGCTCCGGTCTGATGCGTAAATTAACATTTTTTATAATAGCTCCGAAACTATTTGAGATATGAAATTACTTAGCATTACAAATATGTATATATATTTATAATACAGATATTTTATCCGAAACATATTTTTATAAAATCAATAACTTTCAATCTATACGCAATTATATGAATTTTTTTAACTTTTTGGACATTAAAGTTTAAGTATTGCGACCGTAAAAAAAAACTAACCTGAAATGTTGATGGATGTCGACGTCTCATGACCCCCCGAACCCTAAAAAATAGTCTTTGCAATGCCGTCTGTCTGTGTGTCTATAAAAACTTAAAATTAAGGGTAGTTTACTGAAGGGCGAAAAGAGAAAAATTTGGTTTTCTCAAAATCTGCTCAAACGATTTTGATTAAAATTCGTATCTAGGCGTTGATTAAGATTATAAATAAACTGGCTATTTTCATTTTCCTATGAAAATGATTTTTAGGGTACTTTACAGAAGCGTTAATTTCCGTATCTCCACAACTATTGGAGAAACTAAACAACTTATCATTGCAAAATTGTAGGACTATTAGAAATAAAAAACTTTTATTTGACATATATTTTTATAAAAGCAGCAGTTTCTGAGATATTTGCAAATATATTAATACAATTTTGTGAGCTTTAGTTGTAAACATATACTACTTAAGTCTTAACGCAATAATTCTCCAATGCCATAGAGTAATTAAATATAAGTATCTAAAAAAGTATGTTATTTTTCCTTAAATCTCTTAGGAGAAATGTTTGCATAGCAATGATCTATCTCCATTTTAGACTCAATAGTCAATATTAACATTTTTTATTGGTCAAAATGTATAAATGAATAATTAAATATCAATGCGATGACTTGAAGATCTGCAACACCTTATAAAATGTTAAAATTTTAACCAGAAATCGAAATTTTAATACGAAGTGTTGACCCTTGTGGAAGACATTAAACTGTTTGAAATGCTCTTAGGTGGACAAAGATGCGCCTCTTTTCTCATTGATTATATAGCATTGTATATTATTTTATGCGTGCTCTTATGTGGAGTGGTGATGATACAATGTACATTATTCCGTTCAGAAATCTTACGAGTTTATAGAAAGAGAGAGAAAGTCTGTGCGGTGCGCCGTACCATTTATTTTGTTTATAGGGCCTGGGTCTGTGCTACGTAGCACGCCCTTCTATTCGGCGTTTGCTATTTTCTTCATGGTGTCCGTGCGTGAATACGGATGTCACAGTAACTAAACTTGAATTTCAACTCAAGAGTTAAACCTACTTCAGGTACTTGTTTTTGAACAAGAAACCCTTCCCGATAAGCATCCATCACACATCAAACACTGCTTCGACCATGCAGCCACCGAAGTTGGTTTTTTCCATTTCTTAATTTATTGTGTTGGCAGGAAGTGTACTCTTGCAGAAAGAACCAAAACGTAAAAAAACAAAGGGGGATTAAAAAATCTAACCACTGCAGTAAGTGTCTCTCCTCGATTATTTTAATTCTCGTGAGCTGTCGAGATAACGTTCCAAAAACAGAATACTATTGATACAACTCAATTATTTGTGTTCACTTTATTCTACTCCATGATTAAAACTATGTAAGCCAAGATGTTAAACAAATATGAAAACAAAACACGTGCGTCGCTATGGTTAGACACTGACTTGAACTGATAGTACATGCAAGGAACCTCCCAAGTCAGCCAACATGTTGTGTTGGTGGTTTATTTTCTTTAGTAATTGATCCAACACAGCCGGTTGGCACTGACCAGCCCTTGAAACTCCAACATGTTAGTCAACATCGCCAACAAGTTGTGAATGCGTTTATATTGTAGCACAAATTTCTGTGATCGTGTTGGCCAACATGTTGTGTATAAAGCCTAGTAAGTACTAGGAAACATTGCCCCGGAAACATTGTCTGCCAGCATGTTGCCCTTGTTTTAGAAACAAATCCCCAACTGCTGGCTAACAGTTGAGCAACATTTCTTCATGTTGCCTTTGTGATTCTCAGCGGGGGAAACACGTTTCCCATGATCCATTTCAAATGGGTTACAAGAAACAATGCTGGCAAACATTTCAGACACCAAGCAACGTGGGATATGAGGTGAGATTGCTGATATAAATCGTGTGTCTTTTTTCATCATCCTGGGACGAACCATTGGTAAAATAGCTTCAAAATCTGTAGGAGACATGCAAGTGGAGTTCCTAAAACCACTGCCTCACTCGATCTTCAGTTCTGTCAGAAGCTTATATGCATAGTACGAACCATTTTGAAGCACTTTACAAAACCATCAAGGGATGTGAAAAAAGTATAGATACTTTACTTATATTGATATTTCTACTTTCGATACTTTTTTCCGACATTTTTACTGATTATTAGTAGACCCACTCACACTCCACTATCTGATCGGTATCTAAAGAAACCACATTTTTGTTAATTTCACTCATGCTGGGAGTCTGGGACTAAATGTTTACTAGGGTGGAAAGGCGGAGGAACAGGAAGAACAAATGACACTGCGATTGGCGACCAGTCTACTACCCCTTCATTTATCAATGAGCAGGGTCATTAAAAACTAAACAAAAACATCTTTTATAGAGCTCATTGAACTCAGTCACCTCAAGGGTGTCCCAAGCAGACGAAGCTGAAAAGGGCGTCCATTATTTTATTGTTTGTCAATAGTTAATAATCTATCTTGATAAGAGTATATAAACAATGAGGGTAGTTAATAAATGACACCTCTCAGAAGTGAATTATGTAAGTTTCTTTAAGAATTTGAATAGCGAAAAAGCATATTTTAACATTGTTTTAAAGTATTAAAAACCATTATAATTTTCAGTGTTTAACTAAATATGGAAACACAATTATGATGTAAAGGTTGAAATTATTATTACTAGATAACAAACATCTTCAAATTAAAATTTCGATACCAATACTTACTGTTATCAATACTTTGAATGAGTACAGTATCGATACTTTTCTTTCGATACCACATCCTTATTCCCTACCACCTACCCCCGTTTTCTTCTTTTCTGTCTTCCTGAACAGCTGATAGCTACATACAAAGCACGATCCATAGCAGCAACTCCTCAACAGCTGATAGCTACATACAAAGCACGATCCATAGCAGCAACTCCTCAACAGCTGATAGCTACATACAAAGCACGATCCATAGCAGCAACTCCTCAACAGCTGATAGCTACATACAAAGCACGATCCATAGCAGCAACTCCTGAACAGCTGATAGCTACATACAAAGCACGATCCATAGCAGCAACTCCT
>CABFWB010003711.1:0-30813 GCA_902151455.1 Timema bartmani
AGTTCCTAGCACCATAGAGGAGGTAAGCAAGAGTTCCTAACACCATAGAGGAAATAAGTAAGAGTTCCTAACACCATAGAGGAGGTAAGTATAAGTTCCTAGCACCATAGAGGAGGTAAGTAAGAGTTCCTAACACCATAGAGGAAGTAAGTAAGAGTTCCTAACACCATAGAGGAGGTAAGTAAGAGTTCCTAATAACACAGAGGATGTAAGTAGGAGTTCCTAACACCATAGAGGAAGTAGTAAGAGTTCCTAGCACCATAGAGGAGTTAAGTAAGAGTACCTAGCACCATAGATGAGGTAAGTAAGAGTTCCTCGCACGGTGGAGGAGGTAAGTAAGAGTTCCTAGCACCATAGAGGAGGTAAGTAAGAGTTCCTAACACCATAGAGGAAGTATGTAAGAGATTCTAACACCATAAAGGAAGTAAGTAAGAGTTCCTAGCACCATAGAGGAGGTAAGTAAGAGTTCCAAAACCATAAAGGAAGTAAGTAAGAGTTCCTAACACATAGAGCAAGTATGTAAGAGTTCTTAACACTAGAGGAAGTAAGTAAGAGTTCCTAGCACCTTAGAGGAGGTAAGTAAGAGTTCCTAGCACCATAGAGGAGGTAAGTAAGAGTTCCTAGCACCATAGAGGAAGTAAGTAAAAGTTCCTAACACCATAGTGGAAGTATGTAAGAGTACTTAACACAATATAGGAAGTAAGTAAGTGTTGCCAGCACCATAGAGGAGGTAAGTAAGAAATCCTAGCACCGTGGAGGAGGTAAGTAAGAGTTCCTAACACCATAGAGCAAGTATGTAAGAGTTCTTAACACTAGAGGAAGTAAGTAAGAATTCCTAGCACCATAGAGGAGGTAAGTAAGAGTTCCTAACACCATAGAGGAAGTGTGTAAGAGTTCCTAGCACCATAGAGGAGTTAAGTAAGAGTACCTAGCACCATAGAGGAGGTAGGTAAGAGTTCCTAGCACCTTGGAGGAGGTTAGTAAGAGTCCCTAGCACCATAGAGGAGGTAAGTAAGAGTTCCTAACACCATAGAGGAAGTATGTAAGAGATCCTAACACCATATAGGAAGTAAGTAAGAGTTCCTAGCACCATATAGGAGGTTAGTAAGAGTTCCTAACACCATAAAGGAAATAAGTAAGAATTCATAGCACCATAGAGGAGGCAAGTAAGAGTTCCTAACACCATAGAGTAAGTAAGTAAGAGTTCCTAACACCATAGAGGAGGTAAGTAAGAGTTCCTAACACCATAGAGCAAGTATGTAAGAGTTCTTAACACTAGAGGAAGTAAGTAAAAATTCCTAGCACCATAGAGGAGATAAGTAAGAGTTCCTAACACCATAGAGGAAGTATGTAAGAGTTCCTAGCACCATAGAGGAGTTAAGTAAGAGTACCTAGCACCATAGAGGAGGTAAGTAAGAGTTCCTAGCACCGTGGAGGAGGTAAGTAAGAGTTCCTAGCACCATAGAGGAGGTAAGTAAGAGTTCCTAACACCATAGAGGAAGTAAGTAAGAGATCCTAACACCATAAAGGAGGTAAGTAAGTTTTTCTAATACTACATAGGATATAAGTAGGAGTTCCTTACACCATAGAGGAAGTAAGTAAGAGTTTCTAGCACCATAGAGGAGGGCAGTAAGAGTTCCTAGCACCATAGAGGAGGTATGTAAGATTTCCTAGCACCATAGAGGAGGTAATTAAGAGTTCCTAGCACCATAGAGGAGGTAAGTAAGAGTTCCTTACAGCATAGAGGAAGTAAGTAAGAGTTCCTAGCACCATAGAGAAGGTAAGAAAGAGTTCCTAACACCATAGAGAAAGTGTGTAAGAGTTCCTAACACCATAGAGGAGGAAAGTAAGAGTACCTAACACCATAGAGGAAGTAAGTAAGTGTTCTTAACACCATAGAGTAAGTATATAAGAGTTCTTAACAACAGAGGAAGTAAATAAAAGTTCCTAACACCTTAGAGGAAGTAATTAAGAGTTCCTAACCCCATATAGAAGGTAGGTAGGAGTTTCTAACACCATAGAGGATGTAAATAAGAGTTCCTAACACCATAGAGTATGTAAGTAAGAGTTCTTAACACCATAGAGGAAGTAAGTAAGAGTTCCTAACACAATAGAGGAAGTAAGAGCCCCTAGCACCTTAAGGAATTAAGTAAGTGTTCCTAACACCAGAGGAAATAAGTAAAAGTTCCTAACACCATAGAGGAAGTAAGTAAGTAAGAGTCCCTAACACCATAGAGGAAGTAATTAAGTAAGAGTTCCTAACACCATAGAGGAAGTAATCAAGAGTTCCTTACCCCATATAGGAGGTAAGTAGGAGTTTCTAACACCATAGAGGATGTAAATAAGAGTTTATAACACCATAGAGGAAGTAAGTAAGAGTTTCTAGCACCATAGAGGAGGGCAGTAAGAGTTCCTAGTACCATAGAGGAGGTAAGTAAGAGTTCCTAGCACCATAGAGGAGGTAAGTAAGAGTTCCTAACACCATAGAGGAAGTATGTAAGAGTTCCTAGCACCATATAGGAAGCATGTAAGAGTTCCTAACACCATAGAGGAAGTAAGTAAGAGTTCCTAACTCCATATAGGAAGTATGTAAGAGTTCTTAAAACCAGAGGAAGTAAGTAAGAGTTCCTAGCACCATAGTAGAGGTAAGTAAGAGTTCCTATTACCATAGAGGAGGTAAGTAAGAGCTCCTAACACCATAGAGGAAGTAAGTAAGAGTTCCTAGCACCATAGAGTAGGTAAGTTAGAGTTCCTAACACCATAGAAGAAGTAAGTAAAATTTCCTAACACCATAGAGTAAGTAAGTAAGAGTCCCTAACATTATAGAGGAAGTAAATAAGAGTTCCTAACACCACAGAGGAAGTAAGTAAGAGTTCCTAACACCATAGAAGACGTAAGTAAGAGTTCCTTACACCATAAAGGAAGTAAATAAGATTTCCTAACACCATAGAGGAAGTAAGTAAGAGTTCCAAGCACCATAGAGGAAGTAAGTAAGAGTTCCTAATACCATAGAGGAAGTAAGTAAGAGTTCCTTACACCATAGAGGAAATAAGTAAGAGTCCCTAACACCGTAGAGGATGTATGTAAGAGTTCCTAACACCATAGAGGAAGTATGTAAGTGTTCCTAACACCGTAGAGGAAGTATGTAAGAGTTCCTAACCCCATAGAGGAATTAAGTAGGCATATGATATATAAGTTTACCACGTTAAATCTATAACATCATTTAAATTTGGATTTATAACCAAATTTTAAGTCTATATTTTAATTTGATCATTAATAAGTAAATAGGCATGAGTTTTATTTTACTTATTAGAATAAGATGAAAGCTAGCTATAAATAATATATTATCTTTCAACTTATTAAAACCAAAATTCCATCTTGTCCCTACGTCTATCATTTTACAGTAACTTTGTTTGGATCATAATAAATTGAGAAATTACAAGATATAACAATTAAGATTGAAAATATAGGAACAATTAGTATTATTTGAATGAATCTTGTCATTAGCTAAATACCACTACTAGCTAGGGGGATACGGTGATAAATTAAGCACTCGAAACTGACATAAATACACTTCTCTGGTGTTGAGCTTCCAGGAGTTTCTTAAACTTGTGCCCTAACTTTGTGCACCAAGGAGAATCCCTCCTAATTGCAAAGTGGTCATCAGATACAAGATGTACTTAGAGAGAGATAATTAGTGAGCTCCTTTCTTCAAAGGACGTAGTTGAAATTATCAGTACTATCGTTCATTTGAATGGGGACTTGAGAAAATGTATATAAATGTGAAACGGGAAAATCTTTTGTTTGACTGATTTATAGCATATGGTTGATAAATATATGAAACAACATATTAATATGTGTAAATAGAGATACAGGCTGTGTGTGTGTGTGTGTGTGTCCAACATAATCTATCACCCATCTGCATGATTATACTAATGGAAAATAAATTAGAAAGGATGTGTTTTGAGGAAACGTATTCATATTTACGTGGAGTGATGGTGTAAAACCATTTAAGTAAAGATTCCCTAGTACCTCCAGCTGGGGTGTGAACTCCAAATTCAAGTTCAGCAGATTACCAAACAAGATAAGAACGACATAGTGTTTTCATTGCTGAACCGTACTGATATTTATATAATACATCTGAGAAATATGCCCTGAACAAAAAACTAAATCTGAAATGGCATTAAGGCACAATACTAATCCCATTAAGATTCTACGCATGAACATCAGTGATACCAACCTTTACTACAAGAGCATACTAATGAGACTATATTATTTTACTATATTATGAAATATAATCTCCATCTTAAACTGCTTATCATAGAGGTATGCTTTATCCAATCAAACCGTCATATCAAGGGACTTTTATAAAATTTGGACTTACCCTTTTTTTGCTGACAACATTGATCATATTTTATTGAATTTTTATTTTTGTTCGATAGGTATGGTATTATCATAAAAAAGTGAAATACACAGATCATAGGACCTGGCGTATGAATACGTGAGCATAGATCTAACAACATTTTTTGACGTCCTACGAAAATTTGCCTGTAGCAAGTTTCAATTCTAAAAAATTGTGACTTTCCAAGGTTTAAAGCATTTAATGCAATGATTGGAAAATCCTTTGAATCTCACGATGTGGAATAGAAACCCAGACTTTTGGAGTCTTATAACCTACCATGACAATACTGTGCCCCACTTTGATCTGTAAGAGTTAGATTATCTATCAACAAACTGAGATAGTTTTATAACAATACTGTGCCCCACTTTGATCTGTAAGAGTTAGATTATCTATCAACAAACTGAGATAGTTTTATAACGATACTGTACCCAACGTTGATCTGTAAGAGTTAGATTATCTATCAACAAACTGAGATAGTTTTATAACAATACTGTGCTCCACTTTGATCTGTAAGAGTTAGATTATCTATCAACAAACTGAGATAGTTTTATAACAATACTGTGCCCCACTTTGATCTGTAAGAGTTAGATTATATATTAACTAACTGAGATAGTTTTATAACAATACTGTGCCCCACTTTGATCTGTAAGAGTTAGATTATTTATCAACAAACTGAGATAGTTTTATAACGATACTGTTCCCCACTTTGATCTGTAAGAGTTAGATTATCTATCAACAAACTGAGATAGTCTTATAACGATACTGTGCCCCACTTTGATCTGTAAGAGTTAGAATATCTATCAACTAACTGAGATAGTTTTATAACAATACTGTGCCCCACTTTGATCTGTATGTTCCCCCATCATCCCCCAATTATGGGTAGTTACTGATCAGTGATCAGTGATATTTTGAATTCCAAATTTTTCAAAATGTCTCAAACGATTAAGTTTAAAATTGATATCTAAGGAGAGTTTGACCTCCCAAATATCGCTTATCTTGATTTTTTGGTAAAAATTCGTTGAAAGGTAGTTTACAAATGATTGATTTTATAAAATTCCAGATATATTTAAAATAGCGTTAACTATTTAAAAAATGTATATCTTAGGATTGATTGACATGACAAATAAAACCATATCTAAACTTATTTTTTGGAGAAAAACTCGTTTAAAGTTTGTTTATTGATGACTGGGCTTTTGAAATTCTGAATATTCTAAAAATTGGCTCGTGATTTAGTTCAAAAGGAATATCAGCTAAGTTTTTTACAATACAAATAATTATATATGTTTGTTTTTCTTAAAAAAATATTTTATAATAGTTTATTGATAACATTTATTTGTAAAGTTTAATATATTTGGGAAATAGCTATAAAGATTTTGTTCAAATGTTATATCGGGAAACTGTTTCACATGATTAATAATAATGAGTGTTTGTATTTCTAAAATAAATTAATTTAGGGTAGTTTACTTATGACAAATTATAAAAATATTTCGAAACTGGTCTTGAAGCTTGAGTTCAAAATGGATATGAAAGAACAGTTTTTCATCATAAATAAGAATGTTTCATTATTACAAATTAATAATAATTTTAGAATAGATTACAATTATTAGCTTATTTTTGAAAATTTGGTAATAATAATTTGACACAGATTTTTTTTTAACCTGTGTATAAATAAGTTTATTGGATTAACAAGATGATATATGTTCGTTTTAATGAATAAAATTTACTTAAGGGTTGTTAACTGAATATATATATATTTTTTAAATTGTTTTTCCAAGCTGCAAAACACAACATAAGAAAGTTTGTGTGATTGTGTCGTACCATTCATTTTGAAACTCAATGCTTTCATGAGAGATAATTATTGCAAATGGGTTTGTCATACAAGTTGTGAGTTTTATGCCTTTCCTTCCATTAAGCTCTATACAAATGGAGAATGGAACAGGGCGTAAAAATCACAATTGAACTAAAGAACTTGGTTAAGTCTCATCTACAAAAATGAGTTGGCCACAAAAAAAAATCAATCCAACTACATTCAGACACACAATGGGAGAACATAAATTCTTATCAGATAATCCGATCGTCGAAAAGAGTTTTCAGCCGTTTCCATGACAATGAGAATAACATGAAATCAGTAGTCCACAACACTATATGGATTCACAAAATAAATTGGGACCAAGAAGAAATACAAGTACGAGCCACATAGTTGGACATGCTTTTAAAGTGATGAAGAAGTTGGGCCTCCAATCTTAGCAGGATATGACGAAGTGTTCTTTTTTTTCTAAATGGCTTTTCAATCTCCTTCCATCAAATTGGATATATATTTACTCGTAATAAGACCATGTGCATGGTATTTTTGTTTAAAAACACCATGTTTGATGTGTTCCACTGCTAGGGATGGTAGTGGTTTGATAGAACTACCAGTACAGCGTATATAGAGTGTGTACTGTGATGCCAGAGTGCTTTTTATAGTTTCTTATCTTATTATTTTACTCTGGGGTGTTTTTTGGGGTGTGGGCCACTATGGGGTCATTGGTCCTGGTTTTTAGGAGTTTATTTTTGTCCAAACTTGTTCATTCACGCCAATTTTGTCCAATTTGATTTTTAATTTGTACCCCATTTGATTTTGTGTGTGACCCATTTGTTAGCGTGATATACCCCATTAGTTTTTAATGTGTGCCCCATTTGATTGTATGTATGTCCCAGGAGCGTGCAGTCCATGACATCGCGCACTACTTCCTCGACCGTGGTCACTCGTGGAGTGTGATCATTCGGTCAGTCCCCATCTCCCATAAAAGTTCAATGTCGCAATAATATCCTATTTAATCCTGCCCCTCGCTAGTGGGGATGGGAGCGTGCACTGACATCCTCTATCGACAGCTGTATTACTTAGTGTGTGAGCTACTGACCCGGTCTCCCAGTCGCAATCCTCTGAATCTAAGTTGGTGTCGACTGATGTCGCAACCCCGATAATTCACACCTGGCAGCTCAACAAGTCGAGGGGAAACCCTGATGACGTAATAAGCTATAACTGGTGCCAGTTTGGTGGTTCAACAAGTCGAGACAGGAATCCTTGTGGTTTGAATTTCCCCCTTCTTCCCCGTCCTTTACTTCCTCCATTTCCCCAATGTTTATTTCCATGATGACATGGGGTTAACGACCTGATGTCCTATGTTCCTCCTTCAATGTCACAAATGTTTATTCCCATCGTACTTGTTGGCATTTTATGTGGCAGTGGGTTTTCCCGGTGACATCATCGCTCATTAGGGTCGCAGCTAGAGAGCATTGACACAGCTTTGATCATACACAATCAGGATTCTATCTCCAGATAGAAGCCTCAAAGTGATTTATAATCCGCAGTTAGGGGCTGCTCTCCCGACGAAATCCTACAAAAATTTGTTTTGTTTGATATCTATTATTGGCATGTACGGATGTAGGTAACCGCTATATCAACATGGACTATAGGTTGCTGGGTGCGAAGATAATGTTGTTGGGAGGGTTAAGATATAATATAAAGGAAATGTTCCAGCGTTTATGTGGAGGGAGAGTGGGAAACCATTTAGTGAGAACTACCAACAGTACAAATCAGAAGGGGCTCGAACCCCTAACCTCCCCCACCATCGGAGAGCAATAACTAGATGAGCTTGATATTTAGATTGCGTGCCCCACTGGTGTACTAACATAGATTCGAGCCCACTGGGTGCTTCATTCCCTGTAGTTGCCAATCCTTAGAGAAGAAGGGTGTCTCAAATTGCATGCACCCGTTCTGTTTGGACGTGGTTATATATATATAAAGATAATGTGGTAGGTATGATTAAGGTAGAATATAATGGAAATGATCCAGAATATACCTGATGGGAAAACTACCAATAGTTCACCACTGCAGGGATTCTAACCCAACCTCCCCCATGCCATGTAGTTGCCAAACTCTAAAGAAGAAGGTTTTTTAACACCGCTAATGCCTGTTAGAACGTTCATTCCAAGCATCACCAAAGCAAATGCTTCCTTCCGGTGGTTGAGTGCACCCACATTTGCATGTAGGAATATTGAAAAACACTTCTGACATTTATCTGGTGGGAGAACTACCAACAGTTCACCTCAAGAGGGATTCGAACCTAACCTCCCCTCATGCTATGTAGTTGCCCAACTCTAGAGCAGAAGGAGTATCTTAGCACCGCTAATGCCTATTAGAGCACTAATCCCACTCGTCATCCAAGCAAATGCTTCCTTTCCGCAGTTGAGAACACCAGCATTTGCGTGGAGCGAGATTGAAAGAATACTTCTGAATAAGGTGAAACCAAAAGGGTTTATCAGTTAAAGCTTGTCAACCCTTTGAGGACAAAAAACAACAAGCAGGATGTGTACCAGCATTTGGCATCCTAATGACACATACCTAGCACCAGTTTGGTGCATCTACGTGTCGAGATAGGAAATGGTGATGTCACAACCCTCCCCCTTCTATGCGACAATGGGTTTCCATGACGTCATCACTCTGTCACAACCCTGACGACTCATACTTGGCGCCAGTTTGCTGGATCGACAAGTTGAGACAGGAATATATCACGACCTTGAAACCGTGCGCTATTACATGAGGTCATTAACCCTGTTCATCCTTATTACTAGCGCCAGTTTGGTGGCTTAACAAGTCGTGACAGGAATGAGGGATGACTTACACCCAGTACCCAATTGGTGGTTTGACAAGTCGAGACAGGAATAATCACGGGCAATCCCGATGATTGGTGCCAGTTTGGTGGCTCGACAAGTCATGTCAGGAATAGATCATTACTTTGAAACTATGAACCACTACATAAGGTCGTTGACCCGGTTCATCTCGTAACACCACAATACCACGTGACTTCGATCAGTGAGGGAGGGGATTGATTATATAAAGGGCTCACTTGATCGACTATTTATAAGTGTTTGTACAGCGGATTAAGATGAATAAGCTACAGCGGCTGGTAAATATTGTTGACGCGCTGCTGACCGTAAAATTGTGCTATTTAGTCGTAAAGGAAAAGTAATCTGTGGATAAGTCAAAGGCTGTCAATACAAAGTTTGGGAAATGCATAATAGCTAGAGACCCTGATTTGTGGTAAATAAAACCACTGGATTTCGTTAAATAAAAAGTTGGATTTCAGTATAAAAAGTCGGTAAATAAAAGGGTAAAACCATGATTTTCGGTAAATAAAATCGGTAAATAAAATTACTTGATTTTGTTAAATAAAAAGTTGAATTTCGGTAAATAAAAGGTAAGACCCTGATTTTCGGTATAAAAAGTCTTAAGAGGTGTTTTAAGGTAATGGTAATAAATTAACTCAAATAGCTTAGAAAGTACTTGCACTGAATTATTTTATAAGACAAAAATGTTCATACTTTTTTTCAACATACTTCACGTCAATCACCAAAGTACAAAGACAACATTGTTTCCGAATTTTCGATTTTCAAGTTAGGGCGCTTGTCTGACATAATGTTGGAATATGCTGAAAATACGCGTTCACTGTCAACAGTATTATTTTTATTTTTTGTCCAAGTCTTAGAATGGTTTCCGATGTCAGCAATGTTTTTTTATTTATTCGCGTTTAAATAGAAAAAATGACCATAATTCGCGTTTAAATGGACAAATCGTCAATTTCGCGAATAGATTTTATTTCGTTTTATTTCGCGTTAATATTTTCACTCCAAAATGCCACAATGATGTTTAATTATGTTTCTATGGCAATTTTAATGTGCTAAGTAAAAGTTCGTAAAAACACAACTCGCGAAGCCTCGCGAAATATCGTTGTCTCTAATAATAGCCTATCTAGACGGCAAGCTTTGTGTATTTTTACCCTGTCGTTTTAGTACTCTAACAGATGAGGACGTGTGGGAGTTTAATAAGGAAAAACTGGTATTTATCTGCACCGGAGTAAAACCCGGTACACCTACCATTGTGAACTTTGACGCGTTTAAGAGACGGGCGGCAGCATCGAGCAGTGTGAGCAGTTAACAACATTAGGAATCACTTCTCCATGGAGAGTTAAGACAAGTTTAGCATCAGTGCACAAGATAAAGACTTGTACTAGTGAATTGCACCGGCTTAATGAAATAGTAACCTGTATTAAAGAAAGTGGACAGGTTAAAGACTCAGAAAATCATCCAACGCGTTTAACGTGCGGGTACTCTCACCTTGCTTAGAACCGGCTGTATTGATTTAATGTTTGTGGGACATACAGCTGCAGGGCGTGCTTATATGACATCAGAAAATATTCAGTGTGGCTGTGAGACATAGACATGTAATTTACAAATAAGTGAACCATAACAGAGGTGAACCAGAGGAGCGACGCTACATCGAGTTCTGCAACTCTACCTGCCAAACAATTAGAGCGACTGAAGTACTACCAAACGATACAATCTAGGAGTCATACTTTTGTGATATGACATGTGCAGTGTACAATTTCCGCAAGGGGGATGTTCTGGGCAGTGTTGCCCAAGCCCCGTCCGGACTATTACCCACCACCCTTCCGAGATCCACAGCACCCGCCACCCTTCAGGATTCCGCAGCCACGGTCCCCACCTTCTGAGTCACCTGTCTAAACAGCGCCAGAGTCACCTGCTTAACCGCCACCCGAGTACCCACCACTAGAGTCATCTGCGTACCCGCCAACAGAGTCAGTTGAGTACCCACGTCCAGAGGCACCTGCGTAACCACCACCAATGGATACGCCCTCGGAGGAAGAGGTAAAGTACGAAGAACATATAAATCTCGAGGATTTAACGATGTACAAAACTTATTCAAATGTTAAAATTATGTGTGAAACACCCGATGACTACATAATCGGTCTGGGCAGTTTCAGTAACGTCTTTCTTCCAAAGTAGGCCTATTGTTTGGATTGCAAGCGATTTAAATCCAGATCACGCTGTATGACATATCTCATTGGAGAAAGTGTGATGTTTAAAAGTGCATTACAAAACTAGGACTGTTCACTGAATACAATAATATGTTGCCGTAGCCTTATTTAACTACGTTATTTTTCTCGCAAAGTGACGTCATCTACGCTACCGGCAACAGATAGGTGGAATATTTTCGACATTTGAAGCACGTTTACTCTGTGAGAAGGAACATGTATACACAGTTTATAATATTCTTAAGATAATTTGAGTAAATGTAGTGGCTGATTGACTAAAAATGGTTTTTTCTTACGAGACGCGTACAAGGCTATTTTTTTACGCCCGTTCTTTTACTGCATCATAATATGATATATATATATTATATATACAGCGCTCAATATGTCATTTAAATATAACATTATTTTGTGAGGGATCATACGCAAAGCTATCTAAACTAATTCGTCACAATCATCAATGTCATCAAACGACTTACAATTCAGCCCCAGAGGTTCACCAGGTTGATGGATGAGACTAGGAGGTATTGTGCAGTGTATTAGAGAGAGAGAGGACTCTAAACATGTCAAGTGCTTAAACGAACTTGAGAAAAACAAAAGTTATAACGTTGTGCTATTGGAACAGCCCAGCAATGTACCGAACGTTATTTTGCTTGATGGTGTGGGAAGAGTGCTGTCCAGTCCACTACATCACACTCTATTACTATCTTGAGCAAGTTCTATTAAGTACACCTCATTACACCTTATTCCTATCTGGAGATATTTCTATCCAGTCCACCTCATTACACCCTATCTCTATCTTGAGCAAGTTCTGTCCAGTAGACCTTATTACACCCTATTCCTATCTGGAGATATTTCTATACAGTCCACCTCATTACACCCTATCTCTATCTTGAGCAAGTTATGTCCAGTTGACCTTATTACACCCTATTCCTATCTGGAGATATTTCTATCCAGTCCACCTTATTACACCCTATTTCTATCTGTAGATATTCTATACAGTCCACCTCATTAGACCCTATCCCTATCTTGAGATATTTATATCCAGTTCACCTCATTACACCCTATTCCTATCTGGAGATACTTCTATCCACTCCACCTCATTAGACCCTATCCCTATCTTGAGATATTTATATCCAGTTCACCTCATTACACCCTATCCCTATCTTGAGATATTTCTATCCAGTCCACCTAATTACACCATATCCCTATCTTGAGCTTGTTTTATCCATTCCAACTCATTACACCCGATCTATTTCAGATCTATTATAATGTTATCCTCTTATACCAAGGTAAAATAACAACTTCAGTTCCAAATAGAAACCATATCTTGATTTTTTTGTATTTATATTAGTAGGTGAAATATTTATTTAATTTTATGCTCACTGCTTATTATCTACGCAGACAAAAATATCAGTTCTGCTATTGATAGGCAGCTGATTCAAAGTGTAAGATCTGATCGTGTAATTAGCAGCGCGGTTAGCTGTGTAAAACTTGAACTTTTATTTTTAACTTTCTGAGCCTATGTGTTAGGCCACTTGAATACTGGTCCTGGTTGTTCATACGCCAAGTAACATATAAAACTGAAACTTGGAGTTTGTACACCCGAACAGAGATTTGAACTCTGGCCATCCGGCTTAACATTGCGGCCACTCTGCTACCAAGGGTCTGTACTATAGCTGAATGACATATTGACATGGAACTCACGGATAACTAAGTTCATTGGTCGGCAGTAAAACCAGACGTACAGAGTTCAAATATCAGCCTGGAAGTAATATATTTATATATTTTTTCTTATGTTATAGATTATCAGAATGTCATCGGAAAAAACGTGTCTCTTTAAACACATCACATTTTTCATAATTCTTTAATGAATTATGTTTGGTATCCATTTTTCGGAGTCATTTGGATGAATATAGCAAGGGCATCAACCACATAGCCTATATTACAATAATTATAGCTATTGTGTCTAAAATATAATTTAAAATAATAGGAAAATAATTGTTCTTTCTCAGTTGTGTTTTCAGTTTGTTTAAGAGAAAAGTATTTGTATCAAGTAACTAAATATCGTGTATTCATCTATACCCTTGTCCAGGTGTTGGAGGATAACTAACAGTTCTAATCAAAATACTTATCTTTCATCCTCCCCTCACCTCCTCCACCCTCTTATCAACGGACCCTTGGGCTGAATTCAAAGAAATGCGGTTTGTCTCTGTACCACGTCTTACTACCCAACCGGGCTGTTCGTATATAATTCAATTAATTGTGTATAAGTGAGGAAGTTATAGTCCATAAGAAATATACCATCATTTGCGTGGAGGAATAGCGGGAAACCATTTTGGGAGAATCCCCTTTTCAGGAAACACGGCTGTAATTTGAACCTCAACTTCTCTATGACCGGCAAATCAAACCATAAGGGTTCAACCTTTAGCCCACGTGCCCACTGATTTGAGGAAGAGCAATATGTGATTACAATAAATTCTAAAATGTTTGCAATAATACTTAAAAATAATAATTTTATAAGATGAATTATACACAAACCACATTAAATACTGAAATGTTTCACACTTTCTTTTATATAAGTCTATATTATAACGTATCAATTGATCTTCTTTATTAATTGTAGATTGTTTGCTAGCAAGCAAGTTAAATAATTTTATTTATAGTGACTAAAAGTTATATTTATAAAAAAAACCTGTAAACTCATCTATTTAACCACCAAATACTAACTTTTCCTAAAAAGTGACAAAACGATCCAAAACAAGTGAAAACTCTTGGTGTTGAAACTACTTAGAAATGTTTCAAAAACGAACAAAGAAAACGGCCCTAGTGTTTCACAATTTGGTGGCACAAACGCTATCTTCCTATCTGATTCGCTGTTCATCGTGAACTTTACAACTGCTAACTTGTCTAGACATAAACCATCAACCTCTCAGATGGATACACTATGAAACAAACTTGAGCGAAACTTCACCTGAAAGATAAACTTTCCTCAAACACATCCTTACAATTTGCTACATTACTGTTTTCTTTAGTTTTATTTTTCTTAACTGAAAAAATCCACAGAAGAAACAACAAGAAAATGGAGTTGAAAGACAGTTTATTAAGATAAATGGCTGTTTCCTAAAAGAAGAATGGACACTAAAAGAAAAACAACTTTTTAAAAGTGAGGCGGTAAAAACGTAGAAATGAAGAATAGAAGAAAGCATTAACCATCCAAAAGGTGTGGCCAGTTTTTAAAATAAATCATAAAGGAAATTTTAGGAGCGTGATAAAATAATCAACTTTTGTAAGATTGAAAATAGGAAAATGTGAGTATGCCTAAGTATAATGATTATAACACCTCTATATCTAGGATTTAATCATTTAAGTAAGCTTTATAAATACTCAATGGCCGCTTTGTACAATCTAATATTTTTATCAAATAATAGTAAGTGAATATCATCATTCAATAATGTGTATACCACCATATTATATGTGGACTTTAAGCGTTCACACAAACTATTTTAAGAAACCATTTGTAAATGGAAGTTATTTAACAACAAATTATGATACTAAGATATTATTAGCAAAGCACTTTATTAATTTTTGTAGAGATAAATCTGGTAATATTAAAGTTGGGCTTTGTATACTTGTCCAGACTTGCGTTTAAAAGCTTAGCGTTAATCCCGCAATACAGTTTGGCCATGAGTTCCTTCTTGTGACGTGTAAACTGATGTACTAACTTGGCTCTGGTTGTTGAGATGCTCCATTTAGGATGGTTGTAAATGTTTTCTCAGGCTGAGCGAAAGACAGCCAGTGAGGGATGGTAAGACATAATAAAATGCTAAGCTAATTCAATCTAGCCTAGCCTAACCTAGCCTAACCTTACATCCTGTAAATAGACAAGGCTAGCCAACGCAAGGCTCGGATTCTTGAGAAATACACACCGAACATGTGCAGACATTTCAGAATGTGATCACTTTCTTAGACGCAGCGGAAATTGCGAGATGGAAATCTGACTGGATGGTTTCTGCTTTCTCCGTGGTAGTTCACGGTATGTAAACAAGCCACGCAAGGCATCTTGGGACCCTTTTATCGATCAGACCTAGATCTTTAGGAGTTGATTGGGGAGGGTGTGAGTCTGTAAGGGGAGGAAACAAGCCACATAAAATAGGGGCGTTGAAGGACTTTAGTTCATTCAAGTTCCTAACAAACTATGTGATGGCTTCGAACAGGTTTATCTCAAAGTTTAGACATTGTAGAACGTGTATTTATGCATTGGCAAGAACTTTAAGGTTTTTGTGGAAATATAAATGGCAATACCCTGTGAATTCCCTTCATGAATACGAGTAAATAGTTTTTATTGAAAAGAGATTCAGTTGATTTTACTTATATTAAAATTAAATTTTAAACTAAAATAAATATGTATACTAAATTTGACACATCCATGGTCACAATGTTTGAGTATGTTTTAAATCCACATTGTGTATATAGTACTTTGCAGTGTATATATATATATATATATATTATATACATGGTTTGTTTATATGTGTACATATATACTCTGTATATATAATGTGTATAAATATATATAATTGGTAGATTCTGCTTTGGAATAATATAAATTTACAATTTGCTAGAATATCAATAGTTGGGTGAGGAAGGAAAGGGATAAGAGCAAGATACAGGCTAGGAGTAACAAGGATGGACAGGGTGAGGAATCAAAGGGAGAGAGAGAGAATGAAGGAAGAATTCCTGCTGGATAGAATAAAGAAGGCAAGATTGAGATGGTATGGGCATGTGAAGAGATTGTAAGAGGGAAGGATTCCAAGGAGGATGCTCGAAATGGAGGTGGCGGATAGGAGGCCAAGAAGAATACCATACCAAGGAACAGGTGGATAAAGAGCGTGTGGAGAGAATAGGAGTGGATTGGGTGGTATGGAGGAAGAAGGGTAGTTAGAGAATATAAGTAGATGGATAGGCTTATGTTCGAGACAGACTCATCCTTGAAGCTACCATTAAGCTTGACAAGCACAGGGACGACAACTTGCAACATATAAGGGGTTCAGGGCAGGCAAAGGCTCTGCAGGGCTACACAAAAATTGTATGGAATCAATTTACTGCAATAAACCACGCAAAGCCGCATTTGATGTAACCGTGCAGGACCTCAGATGTAATAACGAGAGAATGCGAGGCCTCCCTCTGTTGTTCACTGGTGACTTTCAACAGACGCTTGTAACTTCAAACATACGAGTTCATGTGACCAATTACCCTTATGCCCAGCAATTTTGCGATAACCTTCTTCAACTAGTAAATAGACTCGTGACCTCCAATGGTCAAAATGGGCTAGTATCGATGCCAGGTACTTTATTTATTTATTTATTTTTCATATATACCCGACATCTATAGGGTAGTTCGGAACCTAAATCTACTTAGATATTTTTGTCTACATCATCTATTATACTATACCATAGCCAATTTCTTAACAATAACTAAATTATGTAATTTTCACTTAATCTAACTGTCCTTATAATCCTACTATATAGTTTTGTCCTACTAGTTGGTCCACCCCGGTACTCTCTACCACTGACTGTCCCGCCAACCTCTAGGTCTAATAGTCCCCATAATCAACGAAAGCTCCAGTGATGGTGATCATCCCCCTATCCACCTCCTGGAGAGGTGCCCTATCGGAGATTTCACTCCACCTACTTCTAGCCTAAACCACCAGCTGTATGGACCTGAAACTAACTTAACCCGATGTGAGTGAGGTCAGGTATGTTATACCCGAGAAGGTTTTAAACGCAGATTATTTAATGTTATTGTTGCCATGCAAATCCCGTCGTCACAGTAGCTGGAAGTAAGGGATTGGGGAACGAGGTGGAGTGTTGAGTTTAGTGTCAGCGGGAGATACACGTGCGCAAAGGTGGCTGGGGTACGTCACACCCGACCTCGTAGTCGGTGTTACATTTGTAGGTGTAATGTTAGTGCTGTGCTAATTGATCTCATAAGACCTTTTAGTTATTTTCTCTATTTTTATAATCAGAAGATACTATAGTTATGTTGATTAACCAAAGAAGTTAGAATTTTGTTAGAATTTTATACGAAAAAATGTTAAACTACCAAAACTTGTACTTTTTCAAAGAAAATAAAGACACTTTGTTATTTCAATAAAAAAAACACTTTTCAATCTTAAACATAGTATTTTATTTACTCATTTTGTTGAATGGATACAAGTATTAATATGCCAAGTAAAAAAATATTTAATACACAATTATAGTATCAAAAATTCAACATCAAAGTTTCGGGTATCTCCTACCCACCTCATAGCTGGTGTAACAATTTATCACCCCATTCACGCCGGGTTAACCTAAATATAAAGAAAAGAAAGCCTAAATACTAACTTAACCTAAATATAAAGAAAAGAAAGCCTAAATACTAACTTAACCTAAATATAAAGAAAAAAATCTTAAATACTAACTTAACCTAATCTACAAGTTATTTCCTCTCGGCGGCTGCAGGGTCCTCTGATGTTATTCCTAGTCTCATCTTCTGAACTGAAAGCAGCCGTATGAGCGTCCAGTTGACGGACCAGATGCCCGACAGCTCCAGTCCAGCAACAACATTTGTTTCCAAGTGGGCTGAACTATGTTAGTGAGGGATTAGTTCTTCCGTCTTAGATGACATCACCCCAAAAATAGACTTCCAAGCTGGTATTCCGGTGCTCCCCACTTCTTCAGCAGCTCAAGCTACTGGAATCCAGAGGACGCCTTTCCTAAGCTGTGCTTCAGGTAACCAGGAGTTCCCCCATCCAACTCTACCTTGCCTGACATCAACGTCTTAGCCTTGTAAGTCTAATTGTCTTTGTACCTGTTTTGGATCATGTCATCTACGTCTGATGTCGAGTCCCTACTTCCAATAGCGTCACTCTCGTCATCAGTCATGTCCATTTGTCTGTCGTTTGCCTCGTTATACCGTCTGTTCCGTCTCCTATTTTTCATGTCTGATATATATCTGTTACCTCCCCTTTTCTAAACGTCGTCCGCAATTGCGTCTAGGAGACTCCACTGATCCGCGTCATGCAATATGTGGGAAATAACATCAGTTTGCAACGGGACTTGCATCATCTTCCTGTCCACAGCCGAAAATATGCACTTTAGCACCACATGCTCGAGCGTAGCTACCTTCCGCAATCACATAGTCCTGTATCTGTTAGTTTTCTTTCAAAGAGAGCAGCCCTGTATGGTCCGTGGCCGGTAATGTAAAGAAATTATCCTGGAGAGGGCTGCAGTACTAGTAGCTACCAGTTTAGCTGTTTTCCAATCCAGCTGACACTCATATATCAATAGATTTTTCACCTGCAATCCATTCATCACACTCTCCCAAGCTAGCTTCACCACCTTTCCCAGATATATTTTCCTCAACCAATACATTGCCGCTTTCTTCTTGACTTTTAAGTCAAGTGGCCAGATACCAAAGGTTAAGGACAGCGCATGCGTTGCTATAGTCTTGTAAGTACCAGAGAGCCTCAGAAGTACACTCCTTTGAAAGTCCCTTATCTTCCCATTGACTCTTACGTTCCTCAGATGTTGAGCCTATGCGCTGGCCCCATAACCCACTATGGATACTAGCAATACCTGGTGGTATAGACTTATCAGCAACATAGACAGCCGAAACCTCGACTATACTATACTTTTAATTTGGTTCATGACCCTCAAGGCTCTTCCGCTTACATTCTCCACGTGTGTCATGAAGCCACGATTCTAATCTAGGATAACGCCAAGATATCTGGTGCATCTACTACGACTAATAATCTGTCTGTTAATCTTTATCATCGGATCTCTCTTGAGTGCCCCCCTAAACAGCACGTATGTCGTTTTTGTGGGTGCTAAGCTTAGCTTAACTTTCCTGCACCAAGAATCCAAACCAGTGAGTATTGTATTGCTCTTGGCCTCTAGTTCCCGTCTTTATTTAGCTTCAACCTCTATAAGTAAATCATCCGCAAAGGCAATCACTCCTGCCGTATCAGGGAACGCATCTATTTCCATTAATCTAGGTTCAAGTCCTATATCCCAAAAATTGGCCCACAGACCAATCTTTGGGGATCACGTTTGGTAAGATTTTTGTATATTGATATTCCTGGACATCTCAGGTTAGCATATACATCCCTACAGTAGTTCATAAGATTCCTATAGAGATTCCCCAGACAGTTAATTTTTCTTAGCTACTTGAAAAGCGCAGGCCACCATAAGTTGTCAAAAGCTCCGAATATGTTCACGAATATTCCTACTACGTACTTTCCACTAGCCCTATCTACAAGATTCAAAGCTTCACTGATAACGTCATCCATGGATATACCTCTCATGAAGCCGTACTGCTGCTGACACATACCCACAGCCTCTCGATGCTTTTGCAGTCTACTACAAAGGATCTTCTATTGTAGTTTCCCACATACGTTCAAGAGACAAATCGGTATGTATGACTTAGGGAGATGCGGATCCTTATCCTCGCCTTTACTAAGAATCACCACCTCACTCTGCTTCCATATGTTTGAAACACGACCTTGGGTCATGCACTCGTTCATCAACCTCTGATTTTCTGAAGGACCTCAACCTGGTCCCCGTCACCATCGCCTGGGTCCGCATTTTCATCCGGAAGCCAATGTATCCAGCAGTAGCCTTGCAGACCCTTCCCAGCACAAGGTTATTTATCCACCCAGCTTCCTCAGTGTCGAGATCATAAATGGGGCCTTATCTTCCCTGTTGCTATTAAAAGGGTATGCCGTATGAGTTGTTCCTAATCTCTTCCCAAACATATTGCTCCCAGATATTCCTCTTCACTGACACCAGGGTGAATTCATACTCGTCCTTCTTTCCTCTGTAAATATTTAGGAGTAAGGCACGACCCACAGGATCATTGCATATCTGCTATCTCCTACGTGCCTCTCTCGTATTCCTTCCAAGCCTGCTCAACCGTTCGTTCCATGGTTTATTTCCGATACTCAGGGTCTCCTTAAATAGCGGGATGGCTGTCTTCATTACTCTTTGAATAGATCTTGTAAACTCCTTCGTGCTGGAATTCACGTTCCCCCTTTTTCGATTTCAGGTGGCAGCACCGTCAGCCCCCTTAACTTATCCCAATCGGCCTTTCTGATGTTACCCTCAATCTTTTCCACGCTTCAACCTGTACAGCTTCACTCGCCTCGATCTCGAAAGTGATCAGATTATGCTCACTAATTGTTATCCCGTCAAGTACCTTCCAGTTCCTAGTATTCACAGCCGCCTCCCAATATCAGATTGTGACGTCTATGTTGGAGCTCACTCCAGCTCTTCCCACACAGGTAGGAGGATTCCCTAACCGGTTCATTACTTCCAGCTGTCTCACCATTATTACCTTCTCTAGATTTTCCCCTCTCTTATACGCTCTATAGCCACCTTTTTTTTTTAACATTTTTCCTTTTCAACTCTTCACTAAACCGTAAAGGTGACCAGGCCTTTGTATCAGCTAAGTATATCACTGGAGTTCTTCCATAGACGTCATCAATAATTTCTATCTGATTTAGGTAAGGTTATATATACTCTCTGAACTGGAAGTAAATATTGACAAGGAAAAATGTGCCCATTCTCGACCTTACTTTGACACATTTCATTTCAGAACTGATCAATTCTCATGACCGTAATGTGACTATTGAAAATTCAAACCACACCCATCGGTGATTCCCTAGTCGCCACAGCTCTCGTAGCTGCCTGTATTTGCAAGATTCTATAGGCAGACAATTTCCATCTGTAACTCCTCCACCACTTTCCTTGTCTCGTCCATAAAGGTCCTGCTCCTCATAACATTTAACTGCCCAATTTTTATTTTATCACTATCAGCCAATATGGGCTGTGTGTAAACCCATAACATTTGGGCCAAACTTCTTTCGAATCAAATGATATGCGACCATTAACCTTCACAAAGTGCTGGTAGAAACTCTCAACATCGAACTTCTCATTCCTCCTTACGAAGACTTTGTTAATTCTATCAAGAAGTGTTTTCGCCTCAGTCGGCAGGCTCATTGATCTAAGCTGAATCCTGTCCAAAGCCTTGAGGTGCCAAAAGTAACATACGTGCCCTTGTCATAACCCATCCTAATCATATGCTTCCGGGACAGATGGAGGGTTTGTTGCTCCTCCAACCTCGATAGATGGAGGATCTTCTTGAATTTAGTATGTATCTGACCTGGGTAAACTATATCTTTCGGATCAGTCGGGCTTTTCTCCTCTGCCTGTGCCTTTCCCTCATCCCCATCTACTGCCTTCTTTTTCACAAGAGACGTTTCTAGTTGTATCGTCGTGTGCTTCTCACCCTCCACCCCTTCTTCTGTTTCCTTATCCTCCTATATAACTCTACCACGTACTAAGATCGAACCCTTTTCCCAAAATGTCCATCTTTGGATGTCCCAGATCTTACGTTTCACCTTAAGTTCTTCCACAGTTGAAGTTACATCTTCAACTGCTACTTAATTCTTTAGGGCTACATCATCTATAGATTGAGATTTCACCACAGACACGTCGGCAACCTTACCTTTTCTGTGCTCTGCAGTTCTTCTTATATTTCTCCAAATCATCGAGGGTGAATTTTTCTTCTTACTACTGGGCTACCCTTACTTCCATCGTATTGTCTGTCCGTATTCATCTGAGTGAGTTGGTCCAGTATACGCTGTAGTACTGTTGTCAATACCTGTATGTCGTCACTCATCATAGTCCGTGCTTTGGATTTGTCCGTCCAGAAGCAATTGCCACGTGGGACACTGCCTGATATGTATTTGGATGTTTACTCTATTTTTCCCCTCTACTAGAGCAAGGGATGCACTTCTTCAATTTCTCCTTACATTCTCTCAACTCGTGGTCTTCCTTGCCACAGTGCATGCATTTGAAGTGTTGTGAAAATCCAGCAAGAACTGAAGATGCGATGGTTCCAAATGTATTCCAGCACTTTAATGAGCATGCAGTGCTTGCCAAAGAGCTATTCTTGCACCAAAAAAACGAAGTTTTTAATGTCATCAACAACCAACTTTAAATTGAATTGCACAGTAGTCTTCAAATGTGTATTCGTCAATAGATACTGTGCCCGATACAGATGACATGGTCAACTACCCACCTGTGGTTTAAATGTATTGGAGCTACCTGAATTACACACATTTTTAATTTGAAAATTGGTGCGCCTAGTATGATTTTCAGGAATCTGGGTCAGTTTTAGTTCCTCAATGGAACACGACTCACATCCAAGAAAAAGATATCCTTTAAAATGGGTATATCAAAAGGGTTTCCAATAGTAAATAAACTGTTTTGTTGGTTATTTGCTGTTAATTTTATTTAATTGATAACCAACTTTTAAAATTTTATAGTTTTTAAAATTATATTTAGTCATTTGTTTCAAAGGGAATAATTGAGAGGTGACCTGATGGTCTAGGGTTAAGGTGTCAGACTTCTGTGCTGGGACACAGGGTTCAATCCTCGGTCCCGGCACAGATTTATCTGTTTGTCAAACCCTTCCTTTACCTCTGAAAAGATGTGCATTAATCACAACTTGTGAATGTGATGAATGCCAGGCCTCCACCGTGGTTCGGATTCCCCGTTAAACTGTAGGTCCTCCATTTTATCTCACAATAGCCCTAACATTGCACATTAGCGTAAGTGCGTATAACCCAAACGGGTAGTAAGATGCAGTGCTAATAATAATAATAATTGGGAATTTTTTAAATTAATTAATATATCTATTTGCTATTTTTTCTATAAAAAATCATCTGAGGGTTGTTAAATAAAGACTAATTATTAACATTTTGAATTTTTTCTAAAATAGCACAGATAATTTTGTTCAAAATTGTTATCTAGGTATTTTCTCTTATGATAAATAATGACGGATGTTTATTTTTTCAAAATAAATGAAAAAACGGATTACAAATGGAAAATTTGAATTTTTTAAAATGTCAATTTCAATTTATTTAAAAATAGATATCTGTGAATGATAGGTAGTTAAGAAATGTCAGTATTTTTAAAAATATATATAATTCTCTAAGATAACTTACTGAAGGAAATTATAAACTTTTTAATAAAATTTTTAACAATATCAATTTTGGACGAAAAATGGCTATACAATTAAGTATAACGTTATTTGAAATGTGAATCTTATGGCATGTAAGGTTATATATAATTACGGATACAACCCTTAACTGAATAATATTCAAATAAATGTAAAGATGACACCTGGACACGTGAATGTTATTCAGTTATGGCTGATTTCCATAGCTATCATATTTTATCCTTCAAGCCTCGCCTTTCATAAATTCTTAATTGTATGGGGTTGCTTTCTTGCATTTTGAATCATTGTACACCAATTTATAAATTTGCTTTATAATTTATATATGAAGAATTTTTAAACTCATTAGCAAAATATTATGTTTTAAAGGTAATCCTTATTTAAGAGTAGTTTAACTAAAGCTGAATTTTGAGAATTGTGTTTCATATTATGGTAGACTATTATAAAATGCTTATGATTGTATCCTAACAAACATTTATATTATAAATGATACAATAATTTGGAGTATTACATTTTTTTGGCAAAAGATTGTTTATGTAGATTCCTTTTAATAAATTTATGTGGAACCTGTCAGTAACTATAAACGACTTAATTAATCCTTAAATAAATGGCTAGATTATTTTTATTTATTTTATTTTAATGCAACTTCCAAAATAAAACTTTACAGGAAAACGATAGCAGGAACGGGTTCCATATCAAGCATATTTTGGTTTTATAAGGATTCACGCTACACCAAATATTCAATAGCTAGAGCTCAGTGTAGCTTTATATATGTATATACCTATCATAGCGTTCCTTGAGTTTAATTAGTACACGAAATTATTGTGTTTCACTTGAAATCCAATAACTTGCCCACTCCGGAGTTTAGGAAATCTGCGGGATAATATTACTCGCAAACTCGCAACTCCCCCCACCTCCCCCCAATTCAGATTCCCTTAATATCCCTCACATAGGTATCTAAAAGCTCTAATTCATTCCAGCCTCGTTAATCTTGATTCTATGGCTCTCTAAATTACGATGAGCGATAACCAATAAACATTATCGTTAACATACAGTGAATATTTTAAATTGAATAAATAGAAATCAATATAGACCGCTAACCTGGAAATTTTGGTCAAATATGTTGGTGTTTTTCAGTGGCGACTTGTGGCTTTGTGAGGTGGGGGGGGAGTACAAATGGATTATTGAGGCATGTCAGCATTTATTGATCTTCTGAAAATTATAATTGAGTTAAGTTTACTTAGCCTACATCTTAAAGCCAACAACTTAAAGCCCATTTCTCACTATTTTGATGCTAATTAATACTGAAACTTGGGTCTTTCTCATCTAATTTTAAATTTGCTACTTGAAGCATGATTTTATATTAAGGAAACCAAATAGAATGTACTTTATACAAGACTTTGACATAGTTTCATTTGTTATGTGGACGTTTGATGGATGTGACTTCAATATAAGAGCTCAAAGTCATGGCAAAAAAAATATCAATTTTTCTTTGTGATCACCCATAATTATATTTCTTAGTGAAAATAAAGAATTTGGTAGTTAAATAACCAAAATACTACAAACTAAGTGATAATAAAGTCACTTTCTTTAAGAAAACAAAAACGTCCGCATTTAATAAGGCGTAAAACAGTACAACAGATATACTGTAGACGTATGGAGGGAGATACAATTGCCCAACTTGATAATTTCCAAAAGTGATCAGGTCTGTTCCCAATTTACTAAAAAGTTTAATAAATTGTGAGGACCAAAAAGCTCGGATAAAGTAACATAGACCAGTAGCAATATTCTACATAATTACCTTCAACAAAAAAACAGATTGTTATTGCCCAAACAGCCAAGCAAAAAATGGTGAAAACTATTCTCTCAAATAATGTACCCTTGACAAAATAAGGCATTAAAATGCAAGATTTAATTCCATCTGAAAAAGGGAGAACTATATTCACGTTCTAAATCTAAAACACAAACATTTGGTTTAAACAAAGTGGTTGAATATTGCAAGGGTAAAATGATTCAATAGAAATTTATACAAAAAAGTCACTTTCTCAAAGTGACACAGAATGACAATGCTAAAAATAACAAGAAACTTTGCCGCTATCAATTTTGAAAAAAATTTAGCTACAAAATTTACAAAGTGAATCTAAGACAAAATATAACGTTTATAAAAAATAACTGCCATAGTGGCATCTTAGTTGCTTATTTTTTTATTCTATTGCACATATCGCTGGTCAAAACGTATAGACTCATAGGTGACAAAATTTCAATTTAAATATATTTTTGAAATGGGCATTTCAGGACTGGCTTGTCAATGTCACAATCTTGCGTAGCTGATTTACTAACCATATTGACGATATGAAGAATTTTACCTTTGGCTTAAAGGATTTAACTAAGAATTAATCTAAAAAAAACTATTTTCAATAATAAAATCACTAAAGCTCTTAAATTTGAATTTGTTTTAACATTTGCATACCTAGTTTAAAATCCTTAAATAAATGTTAGAGCAACGCATAAGGAAATTTTATGATTTTTGTTTGTGCTCTCCTGAAAAGTTGAGAAAAATCACTTAAGCCTGTATGTATTAACTACTTTGGTGGCACAAAACGTCGCCCAGGAAACACCATAAGAGGCTGTCACTTTGTTGAACTATAAAGGAGATAATATGATAATATTGACTATGGAGGTGGGGCTCAGTGAGAGTTTTAAACATAACTTAAGCTTAATTTACCAACTCCTGGTGACCAGTGGGATAATTCCCCTCAAGAGAAAGATATGCCACGGTATCAGCTGGGAATAGAACCCGGAAACTCTAGGTTCGTTGCCAGGTGTACTGAGCACTAGATCACGGTTCCAATGGCACCCTAACTACCACCTTACACGGAATGTGTCTACAAAATCACATTAAACGTAAAAAAAACAACTTCGCTTCTGATGGACCTCAGTAGTGTGTACACCTTAACACAACAATTTGACCTTTGACCCCAATTTTGAGAGTTCATTGACCCACTTTCCACATCTGCTTGATTTACCGCTATTTCCCCACCCACATCCTGTGGTTGTGAGGACCACCTGTCACATCCCCGAGGGGGGATGAGCGAGAATGTGTATTGTGATGTCCACATCCGGTTGATTTACCGTTATTCCCCTATCCCCTCCCCCCGAAACCATACCCAGGATTCCTGGCGGGGGTAGAGGGCCAGCTACCCACTATCCAAGGCTGATAGATTTAACCCATTTGATTTTAATGTGTGCCCGAACCCCATTAGATTTTTGCCCAAATAGATTTTCATATGTGCTCAATGGTTTTGTATGTGTGCCCATTGGATGGGACTGACGTGGGGGAAACGTGCAGTCTCGGGCACTCGTCACGCAACGTGTTGGTAATTCTAGGCAGTGTCGGGACCATAATTAATCAGTCAGTGTTTGGAGCTCGCCCCTCGGAATCCACAGACTGAGAGCAGTATAGCCCGATTACTAATAAGTGACCACAGCCTGGCACACAGGTCCTCCCTCAAAATTCGAAGAGAGCATTTACAGTAATTTTCCGGGGCCCCAGGGCATTCAATCATGAAAATACCAGTCAGCTCCGTGACATAGATCTTTGTGTCACGTGAGGGCTAAATGTCTCCGACACTCTATCATTAACAATAAGATTATTATCTACGGTAAAAGGACTCCTATAGTATGGTTTTGACCGGAAAGCACAATTACGTCAAGATACACTTGACAGAAAATTATATGTTAATATTCTAAACTGTTCTTACTAGTGATTCAAAACTGTTCTTTCTACCCAAGAACATAAATATATTCATACGTCAAGTCAGTGAGATACTGACCACCGGTAAAGTACTCGTGTGATCTGCAGGTGATGAATGTTGCTGTTTGGAGGGCCATGCGTCTTGGGCTATACGCTAATATGATAGGGGTGAGGAAGTACACACGCAATTATGTGGAAAAAATTACCCTCGGTGCACACGGCTGGGATTCAAACCACGCTCTCCTCTTTCTCGGCAGACGAGCCAAACACGAGAATGACAGTACATCTCAGAGGGGATTTGAACCACCGACCTCCACCTCCATAGCTAGATGCGTTACACACACCCTTTCTGGCTAAATGTCTATATATTAATAAAGAAAATGTTCCACCAACAATTTACCCAGCATGGATTCGATTCACACCTCCGCCAGAATTAGCTGATGGAGTGACCATAGGGATTCGAACCTCGATATCTGTCGTTGCTCTTGCGCTGTGACAGTATGCAACGATGATCAAGACACAACTGATCAAGTAACGGTACATTACATCTAATTTATTAATGAAGCTAAATTAAAATTTATTACTAGCCAATAATATTAGAGCAAATAAGTAGGCTACATCCGGATGAGATTTTGTATAAAAACCCTCGCAATTTGAAAATTTTCTCATTTTACTTCTAACCTTCGAGCGGAAAGAAGATTTTTAAAAAATGAGTTTCAAGCGCACGAAAAAAGGAGGTCTACCTGACAGAGTAAATGAAAGTATGTAAACATTGTGGACAACATCCTTTATGTTATCAAGTGTTACAATTTTATAACTAGTGATCACTAAAATATAGATTATGACTTTCATTTATTTTTGTCAGTGTTACTAAACGTGATAGACATTTATTAAATAATGATGACTCTTATTTATTTAATAATTTAGTTGATATCTTTCATTCTTTCTTTCTTTCTTTAATTTAAACCGTATAGACATTTTAAATAATGAAGAATATTATTAATAGTGGCTTTATTTAATAATTTAGTTTTATACCCTATTAACATTGGATGCTTTATTGACTGATTGTACATAGATTTCGATCCAAATGTCTTCCACTGTGTATGTTTTATTAAGATTTACCGAATTCTGGACCGAAGGGGAAGAGTCCGTCAGAGCCATGTTGGAGAACTTCACAGATGACAGAGATTGTTTGGCCGAAATAGCTGCATTATATAGTGAGTTTTGTAACTATACTGTTTTGTTCAGGTAGACCCTCCTTGAATTGGGACCTCCCAAATATTTTGTTTTAGGGGGTGTACAAAATACCCTGGGACTAGACAATTTAAAATGGGTGGGTGCGTGGACTTAAGAGTGTAACAAAATGAAACTCCCCCAAAGTTCTTTGGTCAAACTACTGATATGTAACATATGTACTGATATGTGCCATAATTATGTTTTAGAACATTGCGAGCTCGAAGGAGCATCACATAGCACCCGTCCCAAGACCGTTCCTCAGCGGGTGGAAGGTGTTTGTACCGTCAGCCGCTACAATGACGATATCTATAGGGATCTGGATGAGTTTGACAGTATTCTAGGTAAGTAGTTTTTTGGCACGCACACTAAGTATGAAACTAATGTGACTAGATTATAATTTTACTCTCTATGTGCGTTAAAGTTAAGGACTGCATTCAATAGGTTTGTTTCCACCCTCCCGCCCCCATCATTAGCGACGGGTTTCTTAATCTACTGCCATTAACAGTGACAGCTATAGTAGGACAAACAGCATTTACGTCAAATCATGTGATCCAAAACTTTGATGTTTAATGCAAACAAAAGATTGTATTTCTAAAACTGACAGAATCCCCACTGTTTAATATATTCATACTTCTAAACTGTCAGAGTCCCACAATTTTTTATGATTATAAGTAAAGGCATGTGATCTGCAGTTTAAATAACTCAGTAAATTCAAATAAATTCTAGGGTGGTTTACAAATAATTTATTTAAGAGTGTTTGTTGTGATTTTTAGGGTAGTGCACAAATTGTTCCTAAATAAGTTAATGTAAGGCTTTCTTTAACAACTTGATGAATATTTATCAAACGTCAAGTCATGTGAGCTGCATCTGCCACCTTTATATATATTATTAATACCAATAAAATAATACAACTAATATTCTAAATTGTCAAAATCCTACAATTTAACACATTCTTACGTCAAGATTTTATTCTAAAAAAAAATACGTCAAATCATGCGATTCACAACTTTGATGTTATTAACACGTAAAGTCAGATGGTCTGCATCTGGCACCTTATATATATTATCAATATCTATAAAATATTCTAAACTGTCAGAATCCCATAATTTAACATGTTCATACGTCAAGCTATGTGATCTACATTACAAATAACTCAGTAAACAACTTTATAGATATGATCAATACCTATAAAATATTCTAAACTGCCAAAATCCTGCAATTTAACATATTCATACGTCAAGTCATGTGATCTGCAGTACAAATAATTTGCTGTCTGAATTTAACTCTTTAGTTTAAGTTTAACTGGAGGCGGGTAGCACCTGTACAAATCACCCCAGCCAGTCCGTTGAAGCCGTGGAGCTTCCAGACGGCGTCCCACCTCCAGAAACTTCCATCTTTAAGAGCCGGGAAGCAGCTGACCAGAGCCATTCACGTCCCAGCGGTGGATTTGGCCCCTTATCAACACCCGCACCCAGAATTAGTGGCCCTGTAAATCAGATTGGTGGAGGGTTGTCCCAAGGCATCTCTCTTCGAATCGTCGAGGAGAGAATTAAACAATTAAAGCGTTTTTTATTTCGGGCGTGAATTGGTCATACAATTAAAGACGCCAGAGAACGATTGTAAAGCTCAAATCTGGCTCAAGGAGGAAATCAATATTTTGCTAGGGAGTCTCCAGGATCACGGAGCTAGCGCTGAGGATCACGTAGGTCTGCTATTAGACAGCAAAGACTCCTCATTAAGACCTGTATTTGTTTCGCTTGGACGTGCAGATTAGCTTGACGTGCAGGCTGTGGTCTCTAATGTAGAACGAGTGACAAAGCAATGCTTCGTTCCTCACTTCGTTCTCATGGTATTTCAAGTTACACCACCTTAAAGAGCCAATCGGGAGGGATAATCATAAATTTGATAAACTCACTCCCGCTAGCACATATAGCCGTAATAGCAAAGGAATAATTACGATTCAAAATGGCGACGATACACTTTGTCTTGCCCGTGCATTGGTTGTCGCCAAGGCTGTGTGTGACGTTAAACGAGAGCCAGAATGCATTTACATGAACACTTATATGCACATAAAGAAAGGCCGCAATATTCAAAAATATAAAATAGAAGATTTATGCCGGGAAGCCCGTGTGAATCCTTTGAAAGGTGTTGAAATCACTGAACAAAAAGAATTTCCAACATACCTCTCCGAATATAAAATCACGGTGTGCAGGTGTCACCATGGACAGCGTCATTGATGAAAATGATGAGGTTATGTTCCTCAATTACAAGGATGCGCGTGACGTGTTGCGCCCTAACCCTAACACGAGTTTGGCGGTGGCATGCTACACTACTCCTATGGCTAGGTTGCACTTATACAGCATCCTTGAACAATTGGGGGACCGTGTTTTGTATCATGATACAGATAGCGTTCTATTCACGGAACGCCCCGGCGATTGGAGTCCACCGACCGGAGACTTTTTAGGTGACCTCACTGACGAACTTCA
>CABFWB010003711.1:33036-46995 GCA_902151455.1 Timema bartmani
AGCAATGATCTATCTCCATTTTAGACTCAATAGTCAATATTTACATTTTTTATTGGTCAAAATGTATAAATGAATAATTAAATATCAATGCGATGACTTGAAGATCTGCAACACCTTATAAAATGTTAAAATTTTAACCAGAAATCGAAATTTTAATACGAAGTGTTGACCCTTGTGGAAGACATTAAACAGTTTGAAATGCTCTTAGGTGGACAAAGATGCGCCTCTTTTCTCATTGATTATATATCATTGTATATTATTTTATGCGTGTTCTTATGTGGAGTGGTGATGATACAATGTACATTATTCCGTTCAGAAATCTTACGAGTTTATAGAAAGATAGAGAAAGTCTGTGCGGTATGCCGTACCATTTATTTATACATTTTTTTATCCACCCGTACAATCCTCCACCTACCTGATAGTTTCTAGTCAAATAGAATTAGTTGTTTGTATATATATTTGTTTTAGTTCAAGTCAGTTTTGTTTATTTTCTTGTACATATTTTAAATTGAAACCATCTGTCTGCGTATAGATATAAATATATATAAATATATATTCAAATACTCTTTAAACTGGACTTTGTAAATTAGCTTAGATATTTAGTTCCTAGGCCACTATTCCCGCTATGACCCCAATAAATTTATTATTGTTTCCGCTACACCTAAACAAGTAACATATATTTATAAATACATATTCTATAGCTATCATTGTTTTATAAATAAATATTCCAAGTATTATTTTCATGGTGTGAGCAATTTTTATTTGTGTAGATAAATATTCCATCTATACTTTTAGTGGTGTGAGCTATATTTGTAAAAAATATCCTAAAACTTTTATTTGTGTAGATAAATATTGCAAGTACACTTTTTTTGCTGTGAACTATATTTGTAAAAAATATACTCTAGAACTTTTATTTGTTTAAATAAATGTTCTAAGTATAATTTTCATGGTGTAAGCAATATTTATAAAAAATATTCTGAAATTTTTATTTGTTTGGATATATATGCTAAGAATATTTTTCGTGGTGTGAACTATGTTTGTTTAAAAATATTCTAAGACTTTTATTTGTGTAAATAAATATTTTAATTATTCTTTTCGTGGTGTGAACTATTTGTAAAAAAAATATTCTAAATCTTTTATTTGTGTAAATAAATATTCCAATTATACTTTTAGTGGTGTGAGCTATATTTGTAAAAATATTTTGTAAATAAATATTCCAAGTTTACTTTTCACTGTGTGAGTTACATTTATAAAACTTTTATTTGAATAAATAAATATTATAAACTGTTATGTTTGTGTTTTAAAGTCTACACACAAACACCCTCTCTCCTAGCCTATAAATGCAAGTTTATTTAACTTAGAAGCTCAGTCTCAAACATTATGGATAAATTGAGACATTCAGAATAAAACTTTTTTTCTAAATTAATTAAATATATTTACTTTGACTTAGGGGTATCAATCTAATATCACAACAATTACAATTTATAGATGAAAAATGAATATGTGTGTGTGTATGTGTGTATGTGTGACACGTTACCTTAGACCCCTATTAGTTAAAATTATAAACCAATATTTAAGCAGTGAAACTGGTTGAAATGATAATATTAATAGTATACTTGTTCCTACTTTCTACACATATCCCACAGTTAGATAAATATTTTTTGTATAGTAACTACACATGTATCAATAAAGCTTAACATTTACTACTCTGCACTATTTAATATTTCATTCCACCAATGTTGCCATTTGTATATTGCCATCTCCTTCCTGTCTTTGATTATCTAATGATTTCCAACCAACATATTCAAGGGTTTTTTTTAAATAATAAATACATTTTCTTACTAGTTATTTTATTGACAAACAGCATCCAACAGAGATACCATAAAGTTTTTAAATGACATTCACCAATATTATTTAGGTTTTGTGGACTGCACAAATAACTAAGCGGAGATCATCAGGTATGGTTGGTTGAGGAGTTTGGAGTTCAAACAATGTCCTTTTAAACTGAGGGTATTTCCAACTCTCCCTCCATGAAAATTCGGGCACACTTAGCCATCATAAATACTTTCACTATTCCTAACCATTAGCATATTTAAATTATTGTATGAGTAGTAATAATTACATTTATCAATATCACAAGATATTTAAAAAGTCATAATCACCAATTTATTGGCGCTGGATAAAAGTGATTAAGAAATTATTATTATTTATTATTATTTATTATTATTATTATTATTATTATTATTATTATTATTATTATTATTATTATTATTATTATTATTATTATTAGCACTGTGTCTTACCACTCGTTCGGGATATACGCACTTACGCTAATGTGTAATGGTAGGGTGATTGTGAGATGAAATGAAGGACCTACAGTTTAACGTGGAATCCGAACCACGGTGGAGGCCTGGCATTCCTCACATTCACAAGTTGTGATTAATACACGTCTTCTCAGAGGTGAAGGAAGGTTTTGGTAATCTCTGTGCTGTGCTGTGCTGCGACCGAGGATTGAACCCCGGATCCTCAGCAAAGAAGTCTGACACCTTACCCTAGCCCACTAGGTCACCGATTCAGAAATGAATACAGGTGAATATAAGTTTGGTTTATCATAATAATTTAAATAGCATTGTGCAAGATAACGTAAATCGCGTGTTGCTGAGTAATAGGTTACCTCCTCCTTGAGTAGTAATCTACCGTCACAATTTATAAATAAAAATGAACGTCTGTCTCACTCTGTGTGTGTGTGTGTGTTACACCTTACCTTAAACCCATATTAGCTAAAATTATAAACAAATATTTAAACTATGAAACTGTTTGAAATTCTAATATTAGTAGTATACTTGTTCCTGCTTTCTACTAATATCCTGCAGTTCAAATATTTTTTGATAAATCTATATTAACTCCACACATGTGTAATCAATAAACCTTTACATTTACCATCATCCTGCACAATTTAATATTTCATTCTAGTAATGTTGCCATCTCCTCCTTGGGACACACATTAAAAACTAACGGACATGGTGTTAAATAAAAGATGAATGTATGTGGGTGCTCGTGTGCGTGTGACCCTTACCTTAAACTGATATTTAAGCTGTGAAACAATAATAATAATAATAATAGTATACTTATTCCTCCTTTATATTCTACTTGCTAAAGATATATTAACTAGTAGCCAATATCTCACTGAATTGACGTATGAATATGTTTAATTTGTTTGGCAGAAAGAACAAATACAAACTCATATTTTTTTTTGCAATCAACTTTGACGTGGGAAGAACAGCACTATAGTATGATTCTGGTAGGAAGAGCAGTTTAAAAATACAAACTTTATGGTCAGATCACGGACTTGCCGTATAAATATATTTAAATTGTTTGGCAGGAAGAACAGAACTATAGTATGATTCTGGTAGGAAGAACAGTTTAAAATTACAAACTTTATGGTCAGATCACGGATTTGCCGTATTAATATATTTATGTTCTTGGGTAGGGAGAACAGTTTAGAATCGCTAGGAGAAACAGTTTAGAATATTCACACATAATTTGCTATCAAGTGTATCTTGACGTTATTGTGCATTCCGGTCATAGCCCTACTATAGGAGTCATTTTACCTTAGATATTAATCATATTGTTAATGATAGAGTGTCGGAGACATTTAGCACTCACGTGACACAATTATCTATGTCACGAAGATGACCGGAATTTTCCTGATTGAAAATGTATTGAATACCCTGGGGCCCCGGGAAATTAACCGTAAATGCTCTCTTCGAACTTGGAGGGGAATCTGCGTGCCAATGTTATGGTCACTCATTAGTAATCAGGCTCCACTGCTCTCAGTCTGTGGATTCCAAGGAGCGAGCTCCAAACACTGACTGATTAATTATGGTCCCGAGTTTGGACCCCCATGCCAACACGTCTTTGGAAGAGTGCCTGAGACTGAACGTTTGCCCCACGTCAGTCCCATTCAATGGGCACACATGCAAATCTATTTTAGCAATGATCTAATGGGGATCGGGCACACATTAAAATCTAACGAGCACACATAGAAATCAAATGGGCTAAACCTATCAGCCCTGGCTAGTGGGTAGGTGGCCCTCCACCCCCATAAGGGATCCGGTGGTATGGTCTTTGGGGGAGGTGGGAGGGGAATAACGGTAAATCAACCGGATGTGGACATCACAATACACACTCTCGCTCATGGAAAATAGCCTCGGGGTGTGACAGGTGGTACTCACAACCACAAGATGTGGGTGGGGGAATAACGCTAAATAAATCGTATGTGTAAATTAGGTCAATGAACTTTACAAATCGGAGTCAAAGGTCAAATGGCCGTGGTAAGGTGTACACACTACTGGCCTCGGCTATATATAGACCAGAACCCTTACGTCATTTTGACTAAAAATTGAGAGTGGCCTTTTTGTTTGTAATATTGATCAATGCTTAGAAATAAAATGTAATCAAAATCGTTGGCGCCTTAATCTTAGGGTTAGATATATAAAAATATAAAAAAAATCTCGGTGCAACCCTATTAAAACCCTAGATACCAAGTTTTAGCCCGATCGTTAAAATATTTTTGGCTCAATTCCGAGGTACAGACCGAGAGACAGACAGATGGAAATTCAAAAACAACTTTTTCGGACTCGAGGGGTAAAGAATTGTTGAGATTCATCAAAATCTCGAGCTCGTTGTTTTTTTACGATCACAATAATTTCTCTAGCTGTGAGATAAAAACGAAATAAAATGATCGATATTGGGTCCACAAGGGTCAATACTAAATATTTAAATTTCGACTTCCGGTTAAAATTTTTGGCATTTTATTAGGAGTTGTACATCTTATAGCTATTGTATTTTTATTAAATTCCTCATTTATAAATTTAGACCAATAAAAAAGTTAAATATTGACTATTGATTCTAAAATGATAGACATATATAATTGCTGTATAACATTTTCCCTAAGAGGTTAAAGAAATAAATGTTACGGAACTCCGCATGGACTTTCTCACTCCAATGTTTAAAAATGGAGATATTTACTCAAAACTTGTAAGAGAACCTATATATGGAACGAAAGAATATACACTAGCAAACCCGAGAAAAACTTACGTTATACTTATGTTAAACATTTTTTGACTCACGGATTTAAAATTTATGATTTTCTTTTCAAAGAAAATAATTCCTCACTATTATATTTGAACAGAAAAAAAAACGATATTTGGTCCACAAGGGTCAATACTTAGTATTAAAATATAGACTTTTAATTAAAATTTTCGACATTTTATTATGCAGTGAACATTTCATGGTTATCGTATTTTTAAGTAATTCTTCATTTATAAATTTGGACCAACAAACAAGATAGATATTGACTATTGAGACAAATGATAGAGATAGATCATTGCTGTACAAATATTTCCCCTAAGAAGTTAAAGAAAAAATAACTTAATTTTTTTGAGAGACTGACTTATTTACTTACTCTATGGAATTAGAAATTTATTGCGTTAAAACTAAGTAGTATTTATGAAAACTAAAGCTAACAAAATTGTATCAATAATTTTGCCAATATCTCCGAAACTATTGATTTTATAACGATATATTCCAAATACAAGTTTTTAATTTTTAATAGTACTACAATTGCAATGATAAGTTATTTAATATTGTTAATAATTGCGGAAATAAGGAAATTTACAATTCTATAAGGTACCCTAAAAGTAATTTTCATACAAAATGAAATTAGCCATTTTGTTTATAATCTTGATACGAATTTTAATCAAAACCGTTAGAGCCGATTTTGATAAAATATATTTTTCTTTTAACCCTTTATTAAATTACTACTATTAATTTTAGGGATAGACAGACACAAGGGTAGAATTAAGAAAAAAAAACCTTTTTAGCGTTCAGGAGGTCATGAAACGTCGACATTCATCAACATTTTGGTTTAGATTTTTTTGACGATCGCAATACTTTACCTTTAGTGTTTGAAAAGTTTATATACATATTAATATATATATATATTAATATATATATATTAATATACATATTAATATATATATATTAATATACATATTAATATATATATATTAATATACATATTAATATATATATTAATATACATATTAATATATATATTAATATACATATTAATATATATATTAATATACATATTAATATATATATTAATATACATATTAATATATATATATATATATTAATATACATATTAATATACATATTAATATTATCTATATAATATATATTTATATATATTAATATATATATATTAATATATATATATTAATATATATATATTAATGTATATTAATATTATTTTATATTTTCAAACTAAACGCTCAATATATGTATATATTTATTTATTTGCGTTTAGCTTGAAAATTATTGGTTTTCTAAAAATACGTTTCATATAAAATATTAGTATTATATATTATTATATATAGACCTGCATATTTTCACTGATAAGTAATTTGATATTATCTCAAATAGTTTCAGAGATGTGATAAAAATGAGAATTTACGTATTAGACTGGAATCCTTAAAGTAATTTTGTCGAAAGAATGAGAGTAGCCATTTTATTTATAATATAGATCAATTCCTAGAAATGAAATTTAATCAAAATCATCAGTGCCAATTTTAAGACTGTCGATTTTTCTCTTTCCGCCCTTCAGTAAACTACCCTTAATTTTAGGGTTAGATATCCAATTCCAAAAACTCCTCGGGACAACCCTATGAAAACCCTTGATAGAAAGTTTTAGGCCGATTGGTAAAATAGTTTAGGCTTAAGTCCGAGGTACAGACAGACAGACGGAAATTCAAAAGCCACTTTTTCATATTCGGGCAGCCATGAAACGTCGAATTTCATCAAAATCTCGAGTTCGATTTTTTTTTTGACGATCACAATACTTTCACCACCTGTACGATAGTGAGAAAGTATAAAACACTCAACAAATTAAAATCTTGCTAATTATTAAATATTAAATGTATCAAACACATCTGTAATTCAATTGATTTTCTTTCAAAATTGAATAAATGGTTTAAAATCAACTCGTCCACCCAACAAACAAGCCCTGCAAGTCAGATTATCGTCTCGTCTAATCACTGCCCCACGAAACGGGATGCATCAACTCGCCTATCAGCTAGCTAGGCTCCTACACCCCTTCACCTCCCGTATTTATACTTCACCTTGGGAAAATAATATCGTATTCAATCATTTCATTTCACATGCATTCTATTAAAATCAAGTATCACAGCACTGATATTACAATTAGTCATCAACATTTATAGATACATGTATGCCAAAACTTCAGTTAGTGTAAATTAAATAGTGAGTTAAGTAATGTTAATATATTTTAGTTTTGGTTAAGTTAGATTTCAAATAATTGAAACGCTCCACTACAATTGCAACAGACCATCCTATCTTAACAACGACGTCTGTCACTTACGTGAACCTACGCGAACAATATGCCGTACCAGTACTTATCTTTGCCTTTTCTCGCCTAAGCATTGACAGTAAAGCATTAATTTTTGTCTCTTATTAATCTGCTGTACTATTTGATTTTGCAGCAATTTCTTTCCAGGCTTCATTTTGTTTTTTCTTTATTATAATATATAAGAGCTTAGTATCCAATAAAATGTCCTTTTCTCGATATAGTTCGATAAAATGTCAAATATTATTTTAATTCCACTCCATATTCACGGACAACTATAGCTAGCTACAAGCTGGGACGCACTGATCTTGTACATTCCATCCAAATTGTGTAACATGAGCGTGCAACATTTCTTTGATGCGGTGCCAAAAGACCGACCGCAGGAGGGATGAAGTGTTGTAACGCTGTGCCGTCCAAACTGGACGTGGCGTGGTGGTGTTACGAGACGGTGTTGCGTTACAATGTTCTGTTACAATATGTCTGTACGCACCTTCACTGATCTAACTGCCTTCCCGCATGATAACTGTGAACATTTGCTTGGAGTGAAATTATTGTTTGTTCAGTTGGACAAGTTTATTTTGGGAGGCCCGCTAGCTATTAGAATAGTTGATTTGCTTACATTCTTCCGCAGAACAATAACAGTAGACGAGTTGATCGACAGCCAACTAAATAGACCGTTTATCAACATTCAGAAATAACATAACATCGACAAAATCCCAATTGGATATAATTAATGTAATATAGATAATTCTTTACCACTTACGGTACATATTATAGATACTAAATAACAGGGTCTAAGAATTCATTGATGATAAAATATTTTATTTATTTATAAATGAACCCTGATTTCTGTCAAATAGAACGAATAGAACGAACGGATTTAGTTAAATGGAAAGCTGTAATTAGGTAAAAAAGAAAAATGGCAAAATAAAAGGTTATATCCTGATTTGTGGCCAATAAAATTATTGTATTTCATTAAATAAACTTGTATTTTTATATAGAAGGTTGAAAAGAATCTTTTCTGATTTGAGGGGGGCTTAAAATGATAACAAAGCAACTTGAATGTACTGTATATTGCTACGAATAAAAAAAATTACAACAATTTATTTTTATGTTTTTGGCTATTCTTGGCTTATTATACACAAGAATATATATACTATAAATTTAAAAAAAATTTCCTATATAGTCAATCACCAGAGTACAAGGAAAGCATTGTTACCAAATTTCTAAACCAGTCCACCAATTTTCACAATCAACCAATCATTATTTTTTTAAAGTTATCAAATATGTAAAAGCCATATTTTGACTATTCGAGTTCTATTTCAAATATACTTAAAACTTAAAACAATATTTATTTCACTCAGCTATTTAATAATTTTCCATATAACAACATTTAATCAAAACACTCAAAAATAGCTTTACTTGATAGTGACGTAAAATGGAAGACCAAAGACATTAAGATAAAAAGATATCAATCAAGCCTAACTACGGTGTCGTTTATTTTCTTCTTCTTTAAATATTTGTCTTTGGACACATTATAGCTGTGAAATTAGCCAGTTAAATACTTATTTTACTTATAATATTCGGTTTAGGAACGTAAGTTTTCTTTGAGAATTTTTTTTAACTGCCACAGTTAGTATATTTACTTTTCAGGCAATCTAAGGATTTATATAAACAACAATGATGTTGTTAGTGTTATTGTTAATTTGCGTTTGAATCATAAAAATTGACCATAATTCGCATTTGAATGACAAAATGGTCGATTTCGTGAAAAAATTTATTTCGCGAATGTATTATTACTTCAAAATTGCTACGGTGGTCTTTAAATATTTTTTGAGAGTAAATTTAATGTCTTGAGTAAAAGTTCGTATAAACATGTACCGTGAAATGTCCGTGTCTCTTTATGTATATATATATTTACATATATACCAGCTACAGTCAACTAAATCCAGCAGCTACACAACCTTTTACAACAAACTAACAAACATAGACCACGATCAAAGATAACGAGTGAACAGGAGATGAACAACACCACCAGATGATCGACGTATTAATGGAGGGAACCTCAACAGATGGTACTGCAAATGGAAACTTGAAAGAGTGAGCAATGGAAAGTTGGAATGAGAGGTAGCATTATTAGGGAGAAAGCGGATAACAGATGGGAAATAACTGAATGAGATGACCGTGAGAACATTAAATAAATGGCAAAGAAGATCCACTCGAAACGTTTTTCCTGGTAGCACTATTTAAATGTAAAAACAAATTTGTGTATCTACCCACAGAAATTAACCTTATAAATATGTTCGTTTTATTTATTAAAATTAAATTTATGTTTTTTTTTTAGATTTGAAAAAACTTAACTATGCATACACATTAAAAACTTATACAGCATTAACTGTTTACTTAAGACAGAATGAGGAATGTCAGACCTATGCTGGGAACACGATCAACTTAACGTACACTTAACGTTAAATTAACTTTCACTTAAAGAAACTTAACGTAAGAGTTCTTATATTTTTAAATGGAAGCCATCACGATGTGGCTAACTTTACGTTCACTTATAGTAAGAGTTATCTTGGGAGATCTCTTACGTTACGTGAACTATAAGTGAAGGGTATTACGTGATCTAGCCAGCCAATAACGTCAACACTACTATTTAGTACTTCATCAGTTTCGCTAGTATCATTACTTCATTTGTTTATAGTGTATTCAATCTATTAGATTTGACTTTAAATCATAATTGATGATGAGCACTTGATTGAAGCTGTGAAAGGCCTGAGTTAGGTGGCAAAACAGGCCCAGGGTTTAAACAGAAAGAGTTTAATGAGACGTGTTAGCAGCGAGCTTGCAAAAAGAAGGTAAAAACTATCAATTATTATAAAACTATATTTTGGTAAACGGTAGTAACAGATAATTAATTTTTAGAATTGCACCACAGATGCTCAAGCTTGTTACCGCTTTACATGCGCTTGTCGGGCATCACCCTTTTAATAAATGATCTTGTGTGTTTTTAGAATGGTAGAAATTGATACATATTGTAACGTGTGATACTTTCTGACACTTACACTCAGCGAAGCCCTATAAAAGGTTAAAACTATTACTACCAGATCTAGTAAGTTATAATAATGTGTGGTAGATATAGACTCTCTATGACATCCCAAGAGGGAGACGCCCAATTCTCATCAAAAATGCCCCATCGAACTCGGCAACTCGGCTTCGAAGAACAGCACACAAACATCTAACACCTGGGCCAGACGACGAGTAAATGAGAGAGGCGTCATTCGGGGTGTTCCCAACAGACGTCACATCTAACACCTGGGCCAGACGACGAGTAAATGAGAGAGGCGTCATTCGGGGTGTTCCCAACAACCGTCGTCGAGCGCTAGTTGTCGGGTGCCGTGATGCTAGAAGATTAAGTACTACTGACTTGTTTCCCTATGCCCTTAAGGTATAGTTTATTATGGTGAGCTTTGAGTTCTATTGTTCAATGTTCATATAACTTAGTTTTTTCATGTCAGCACTGCTGACTTGTTTCCCTATGTCCTTAAGGAATTGTTTATTTTGTTGATCCTTGAGCTCTTTTGTTATATGTCCATATGACTTAGTTTCTGTATGTAAATTTGTTATGTCTATTAGGCTTAGTCACAAATATTAGGGTCAAGATTAGACTCCTTAGACTATATGACCATGCTGCGGCTAGTTTAAAGAATAGAATTAAATAATGGAGGATACTAGGTTATCTATCGCTTTGTTTCATGACCCAATTGGGTCTGTAACTGACTCTTGGCTCTAATTTGTCTAACTGTGTACTGCTTTGTGGTGAGAAACCTGTGGAAGTGCTGCTTGTCCATAGTAGTGGCTCGCGGGGTTTTGTCTGTTGTGTACGGCCCCCTTGTAGCGCCTTTAGCGTTAGTCGAAAATGATCACTATTTCGTTTAGTATTATTGTCCCCTTTTCAGGATAACAGAATAAATATACTATTGATTGCTCAGGCAGTACTAATTAGGAATTGACCGGCCGTAGTATCTGTAGCATCTAGATTCCTGGTAGTTCGCCGTTTTCTAGTTGTAAAATAATGGTTTCTCTTCTAGGAGCTTATAACATTGTAATGTCTAACAATTTATGGAATTAACTTAAGCTAGTGTTAATTACCGCCCTTATAGCTCCTTAAACTGGCACTAAACTTATGTTGCTTAGTTATTTATATTTGAAATTATGTATTTTAGTTGGAAGCCTCGCAGTCAGCTGACTGGAGTAGAATTATCTACGATTATTTTGTAATTAGATTTGTTTACCGCCACTTAATTATATTGCCTTATATTTGCTCCCTTTCATCCTATTTGATGACTTAGTAATTGTCCTGCTTTAAAGAGCTACACGCTTTTATTATTTATACCTATGACCTATATGTGTGGGTTATAGAGTGTACCTGGGTGCTTCACACCTGATGTTCCTTTGTCGAGCTATTTATATTACTGTAACCATTTATATTCTCATGTTTAAAAATGGATGGTTTGAATAATTTCTACCTATAGTTCTATGTACTTCCTATTGACTTGTTTGAATATTGATAAACTGATTTGTTAAACTTGTAAATTATTCTTATACTTTGTTCCTTACAATAAAATATTAGAAGTTCAAACATGTTGTAATATAAATAATATTGACATCGTACACATACTTAAATTGATATAATTACTAGGCTTTAATTTGTATTTCAAATGGTAATGTGGTGTAAGCCACTGAAGCACAAAATCTTTAGAATTGTTTACGGGAGCGCTATGGTCCGGAAAAGTGCAAGATCGAAGGTGCTACATGCATTGAAGCTGGAGCTACATTATATCGTGACCTAATTACAATCAAGTGCAGTTCTCGAATGAACACATCCGGCAGAGAAAGTATGGTTTTATATTGATTTACGACTTAACTTTTTGTTATCAAAGAGTCTATTTTATTTTACACATATGATAATGCTATAGCAATTCATTCATGTACTCGTTTGTAATTAATTATTTTTATGAAATGTCACAGGTCATATGATAATCTAACAAAGTCGATTATTAATGATGACGTGGTATGTCTACCAATTTCTCGAGGCAAACCTGGCCTACCTATAGATGACGTTATTATTTAGGAGACAGAAGGTTCTATAATTGAGATGTCAGAAATGGAAAGCAGTGCAGCTTCATCAACTGTAAGGTTACCCCCTGACATTCCAAAAACACATGTCCTAATCATATCCTCACTACTACAAACTTGTATAAAGTCGCAGGTGGTATTATGACCAAACCTTGATCCTAAAAAAAAAAAATCAAGGTGGATGCTGGCTTGGATATATTAAGAATAACTTTAAACACTATTTATTCCAAAATTAGTGTTGGAGAAACATCCAATAATGACCAAGATTATTTACTTGGAAAAATAGTAGAAATTACGCTTAAGTCAGTTGGGAACATGCGCAAGAAGTTGCAATTCAGAAGAAAATTCAGAGAATTGGTTTCAGAATATGGGGAAGAAGCGTTCGAATCTGAACAAGACTGATTTTGTTTTTATTATTTAATTGGTTATATTCTGTACAATGTTACTACAGTCTAGGAAATTGGTTCCAAAATTATAGGAGAGTGTACACGAATAAGACAGATTTTATATTTTACTGGACAATTAATTTTACTATATTTTTAATGAGTTTTCACCTTTATAAATATGGCTTAGTATTTGATTGTGATTTGTATTTAACTTAATTTTTTGTATGTTTAATTATTTATAGTCTCCAAAAAAAAAAGAACAGACAGAATAATATAAAACTTGACGATCTCTTTCGTTATTCACATTATTATTTTTGATATGTTTGTTTGAAAGATCTTACTACCAACAATACTGATCATATGAGTACATTTCGACCCAAAATAAATAAATATAATAAAACAAACTATAATTATTATAATATGTAAACTTGTAAAAATAAAGAACAAAAACACAAAATAATAGGCACATCACAAAAACAATATCGAGCTTTAACTTCTGGTCTTGGGAAAGGTTTGTAGACAATACCCAATAAATAAAATTGAAGAGTCCAAAGGAAAAACCAGCTAACCCTCAAGATTTCGAAAAATGAGATTTCAATGCCATCTGGTAGTTCTTTCCAAGTACTACATTTTTCCCAATACAAAAGTGTCATAACAAATCAACCTACTAAGTTACAGCCGTTTGAAATTTCGCGTCCAATGGATGAATCAGCTAACCCTCAGCGCTCCTAGGGAAGAACGGGCTAACCATCATCATGCTTCAATCTAGTTGAGGGGATATTAGTCCAGTTTCGTTCTGTGTTTGCACGCGTTTTACAGTGATGTGGTTTGAGTGTTTGTGATACCTTTGTTCTATTTTGGTGCAAATTACATCTTTTTTTAAAATAATTTCCTAGAAATAGGAGTGGTTTTCTTTTAGATCCACTTTAATTCTCAGTTTGTTTAATGTAAACAATTTTTTTAGCTTTATTTGGAGATACATAGCCTAGCTTATTATTTTAG
>CABFWB010003711.1:55034-73181 GCA_902151455.1 Timema bartmani
GTGAGAGAGTTATGTAATATATTATATCGTATAATATATTATGTAATATATAATATACGTATTGTATCTTATATATGTAGTGTACATGAAACTAAGTTTAAATGTAATATGTTTTACTATGGCAAACGTGTGGCGGTTGGACCTTCCTATGACGAATAATAAAGTGAGTCACAGGAAGACTAGGGTTTAGAAATGACCTCCAGCCTCCGTGGAAACACGGTCGTGAAACCGGAAACAAGGGCTGGAGACTTCTTACCCACACAACAAGGGGAGGGATGAATGAAGAATGTAAGAGTCCCCACACAAGAGCCAGTAAATGGGAAAGTTTGGGACAGGAAGTTGCGCTACGTTGTTGACCCATAATTCATTCCTTTCATTGCACAATTGTGCATGACAACAAAGACAACTCTAATGGATGCATCAAACATCTGCTCCATTTTTAGGGACAGTATCACTTCTAATTCACATTCATGATATGGTATGACATCCAAACAGAGAAACAGTAAACGCTACCAGATCATTTTCAAAAGAAATAGTTTGTTTTCTCTTTAGCATGCTCGTGACAAGTTTTAAAAGGATAAATACGCATATATCTGAAACACTCATGACTTGGTTGTTATTGGGATATTTAATATATAGAGCTAGGAGTAGAATCTTTGTAATATCTTTCATATATTATGTGACAAGAATATTTCTTGTCTGGTGTGAAGAGAAATGGGGGTTAATTCATATAGGATGTTATTTAGAGTACACAAACTATTATACAAGCATTAAAAAAAAATCATATTACTGATTTATTTGAAAATCTAACTGAGGATATTTTATAAAATTACGATAATTATTGTGTGGTAATAGTTAAGAAGTGCAATGTGAGTTAATATAAATTAGACGAAGATAAATTTTAATGATTTTTTTATCAAACATTTTATAAGGGTGGGGGTTTATATAGCCCTCAAAACATTAACCAAATACATTTAGTTTAAAAAAAGTGCTACTTATAACTTCACATCCTTGTTTCCAGACCAAATGTTTGGAATAATATAGGGGCCTACTGAATAGCAAACTCAACATTAAGTATTGACAGGATGTGCCGGTGATGAAATAGGCTTTAGAGTTTACTTTTTAGGTCGAATGTTTGTTTAAAACATATTTGATATTTTGGATTATTAATATTTTACCAGCCTCCCTCAAAGTAGCCGCAACACTTTTATTTTTTTACTTCAATATATATTATTTGGTTTTATTTTAATAAATGGTGAGTATCTACAAAAACTCGTGTCTTCTGAGAGAGTTTATTCTGGGTCGTGACCTTTCTACCCTCAACCACACACTAGATCCCAATCGTCCGTTTCGGCAAAGTGAAAATTCCCACCCTCTCTTCAAACTCTGCCTGCATGCCCCATAAAACACGGGGCAATGTGCCCAAGTCCCGAAGTTTGGGCAGCATTCGTTTTAAAGTTCCACATATAAACGCCCATAAAAAATATAACAATACACGTTTGGGAAAGAAGAATTTATATTTCAGAATTACATTAAGAATGGGTAAAAAATGTATGTGTGCAAGATATATGGGAATTTATGTAAGCCTACTAGGTACTTATTCAGGCTATTTTAATATTAAATTAGAAACTAAAATAATAAATTAAGGTTTTAAATCCACAAATCATAGCTAACTAAGCTATTTTCATGGAAAATCAAATGGATAGGATATTTCAATAATAACTAACTAAATTAATTTGTTATTTGACCGGAGCTTAGAGCAATATTGGGGTTCAAATCACGGTCAGATGTACTGAGAGCGGTTTCTACTAATTATTTTTTCACTTTCCCTCTATACAAATGTGGGTACACTTATTTTAAACTCAGCCTTTCTCATACATCACACATGTTATATAATTCAATGTCAAGGCAAATATAAATTCCTATCTTTAAAATCATCTTCATTGATCCGTTGTCTCCTCAACAGCGGGAGGGAAATTAGTCGCATAGCAATGAAAGAATATTGTTTTATATTTTGTTTGACTTCTACTAACTTACCTACTATACAAATCATTTTTGAATTTGTCACTGTCTGTAAATTAATGATTTCAAAAACCCTCTTCTGTTACAGCATGGTTTAAGGCCCTACTCCTCACCTCGCAGTGAACTAGACTGATGAGGGTGGGGAGATCAAGGTTCGAATCTCGGTCGGGTGTACTGAGGCTTATTTTCCAAAGTGGTTTTCCACCCTCTCTCCCTGCAAATGCAGGTATACTTCTTCTAAATATTACCTTCCTAATCCCTAAAACCATTAGCGTAATTAGTGCATAGGCATATGCCTATAACCCAAAATTTAAGTAAGACACAGTGCTTAAATAATTAGAATAAATTATGGTAATAAATCTTTAAATAATTAAGAGTTAATTAGTAGATGTTGATCTTCTTTCTAGAAGGTACTAGTTCAAGATATTGAAACATTGGGCGGTTTCTCTCTTGCTACAGACAAAGACACGCTCAAGGACGTGCATAACGCTGTATTGCAAAAGGAAACTTCTCGAAGGAATCTCTTTGCTCCGGGGACGACTAAATTGTCTCTCAACTTTCAAATGGCTGGGACTTGTTGTCAAAGTGAGTGTGATACCTGATAAGATACTTTTTATAATACGAATCTTTAAATAAAGTAATCCTTATTTATTAATATTTAATTAACTTAAACTAGATAATCAACGACATCCTTATTTCCCAACCCCCAATCCTAATACATATCGCCTCACGTGTTCACACAGAAGCCTAATCACTAACACCCCAAAGGAGAATCTTATAAAATGTAAAATCAAATTATGAAATAGCAATTTTTTGTCTAATAAGCATAACATTGAAAGTATCTAACACAATTTCAACTATTTTCATTTGTCTATATTGGCTATATCAATCAAATGCTGATGATTCCACAGGCTTGGATGATATCCTCTCCCTCAATTGTGTTGACGCGCTATTCGCGTTTTCTCATTACGGCCGAAATTGGTTCTAGAAGACCACTTGTGTGAGCAAGGCGACAGTGCAGTGGACAGGCCAATATTGGGCCCGGCCTCTACTCTTCCACTTGTCTCGCTTGTGGCCTGGCTGGCTGGCACTCACACACTTCACATCTAGAGATAAATTGAATCACACATTTAAAGGGTATATAAATTACTCTAGTATTTGGCTGATAAGTGCTTCTAGTCCAAGCTATTAAACCTCTTTACTGTTATGGTATGTAATCAATTATTATTTTTTGTTCGATGGCTGTACCGTGTATCAGTGAGACAAACTACAGTAGGATTTGGCTAATTCGACATGGGATAATTCTAACCCACCATACTTCCCATTAAATTTATATTTAAATCAATGGTAAAAAATAGAATTTAGTTCGAATTTTAGAAGAAAATATTTGAATAGTTTGAAGCTTATCTATTGTTAATTTTTTTAGAGTTTAGGAGTTTGAACTCATTTCAAACCTATCTCAATGAGCTTTAATAAACCACCTCATATGTCTATAATGTCAAATAAAGTTGGAGTTAGCCTATTGACACACAGTAGATGATAAGGCACCGGCAGCGAGTGGGTTGCCTAATATAGGGGATATGTTGGCTCACTTTTTATCAATTCTCATTTATGTCTGCAATTTTCATATGATAATTTTTCAAAGTTTTTGTATTTTGTGTTTGAATTTTTTTTATAGGTTTATTATATAGCAAATATAAAATGTCTGTGTTTATGTGTAGCAAATTTTGAGGTTATTGATTTATTGTTTACCAGCTGAGTAAATACTCATGAAAATGGTTAATTCGAATTTTGGATATTTATAATTTTCTTAGATATCCCTTGGACTTCAAATTAAAAAAGTTGTACTGTATTTTCAATAAGTAAACACTCAAACCAATCCGAGGGTATAAGTGTTTAACGCACCACTCTCGCAATAGACTGGACTGCCAACAAGGAGATATCTAGGTTCGAATCTAGCTCATCTCTATCACATTAAAGTAATTAATACATATATTAACCACAACGGTGGCCGCATGGCTTAAGGCTCTATTCTTACAGTAGACTAGACTGCAGATTACGGGGAGACAGAGGTTCGAAACTCAGTCGGGTGTAGTGAGTTTTTTCTAAAATGGTTTTACATTATCCCTTCCCGCAAATGAGGGTACACTTCATATAAATATAATCTTACTCATACATAAAACCACTATTGAAATTAGTATATAAGCGTATAACCCGAATGGGTAGTAATATGCAGTGCTAAATAAAATACATAATACTCCAAAAGTGGAATTGGCCATTTTATGATTTGGGAAATTTTCTGTCCATTCCACGAACTGACTTATTCGCTTGTTTATTTCACGGACTGGGCAAAAACTCAACCAGTTCATTAACTATCTAGCTGCTATAAGAATGATATTATATAGTAACTCTAAACATAATTTCATCGTTATAGAAAATATCTTAAAATTCCGCATAACAGCTTATTAATTATTACAACATCGTATTAATTAAAATAAGACCGTACTGATAATATTACACAAGTTAATTAATGTAATCATAATCCATACATACCAAATAGGCCCACATTTAAGTATGACATATGTTTTACACATCAACGCTATCTAAACTTAAACTTTAATAAATGAAAGTGGTTTTATTAATGTATGATATATTCTATGAATCAGTAACATTTAAATGTATTTAATTATGACCACTATTTGTTAAAATAGGCATGCATCATCACATCGATGATAATGACAATGATATTGTGAATTTGATTTTGAATACATTTTTACAGCAGATCATCAATGATTATTAGATAACTATTGTATTAAGTACATGGAAAAAGTGAAGAGACCTATTGGAGAGAAAAATAGATTTAAAAATATAAAATCTCCTCTCCTAAAGTCAACTGCAGAACTAATCTATACCCACTTCGGTGGCAGCATAGTCAAAGGCGCTACTCTCACAGTAGAATATACTGCTGATAACGGGGAAATCAAGGTTTTAAACACAGCTAGGTGCATTGAGGGTGGTTTTTAAAAATTGTTTTCCACTCTCCTTCTACGTAAATGCGGATACACTTCCTTTAAATATAACCTTCCTATTCCCTAAACCATTGGCATAATTAGTATATAAGCGTATAACCCTAAGATGCAATGCTAAAAAAACACCTAATCTACAAAAAAAAGTTAAATAGGCTTGTAGACGACAACTTCATGTAAGAATTGTTTTTAATTTAAAAAAATTTTTAAAAAGATTTAATCAGGTCATAATAAATACATGGTATAACATGGATTATATCGAATAAATCTGTGATGAGAGTAATTTATATAATTGAGAGTTTGGAAGGGTGGATTGAGATAAAAATATTTTTATCCTCGAGAAAAAACCAAACGCTATTACTCTCCAATAATCCTAAATAATGTTTCAAGGTAAAATCAGGAGGCAATTGTAAAATATTTAGACAGGATGCTTAAGCTGTCCATAGGGATATAATATCAGATGTGAAAAAAAACACTATTAGCCTATAATCAATAAAAAACAAAAACTTTTAAAACACATGTAATACTAAAATATTAATCAAATGTAATTGTATATTGGATAGGAATAAGGACCACGCTGTCAGACTCACGGAGTGGAGCAGACTATTTCAATCTTATGACACCATTTTAAGTTATAATACATTTATTCTTAAATTAAGATTAAAATAAATTATACATTTTTTTAAAAATATTTTAAAGTAAGTAGTTCTAGGTAGGGTGTAAAGTGTCTACATTCGAATTGTTTTACTTTTATGAAAGTGGGTAGTGAAACATTATTTTTTCAGATATTATAAAATTAGCAATTCATTACTAGAACCGGCTTCAGTGGCAGAACGTTCTAAGACATCACTTCGTGTTAGACTGGCCTGCTGAAGACGGGGAGATCGGGGTTTGAATCCCAGTCGGGTCTACTGAGGGCTGTTTTTCTCTAAAATATTTTCTCACGCTCACAATTTTTAACGTAATACTATAAACGATGGTTGTTGACAAACCAAATGGCCGAAAACTAATATTTGTAGAATTGTGCTTCACTGTGTTGTTTTCAGTAGGTCCATATACTATTTCAACTTGAGACTTCTAAACCAAACGTGTATCTCTCTGGATTTTGTTTATATGAACGTAAGAATGGCCTCTTACGTCACAAATCGATCCCCCAAAGCACTCGCACACCCTTAGATTGGGTCAGAAATATAGCCACGATGATTTATCACATCTGTCCAAGATAGATAATATAGTAACATTCCCAAAGAGGAAAGTGGCTTTTGATAGAAGAGCATCTATAAATGATCGGTCCTCTTACCAACTTTGACAGATACAGAATACGATCTCAGTACGGAATGAATAAGAAATCCCCAATTGTAAACAATGGTTTTTCGTAGACTACTTTTTATTTCTGTGTGTGTTTTTAGTGACCCCTTTTGTTTGGGCATGACGCATGGAAGAGCAATTTGCCATAACTTGCTTATAGAAGGGGAGGTATTGCCTGAATGTATCTGCTGCAGCATCAATCAACCCTTGCTACTAACACAGATAATAGAATGGAAACAATGAATCGCATCCATCAAGAAATATCACTGGAGGCTAAGAGGGGGAAACAGAAGAGTTTCCACTGATGTAAGTAAATTATTAGTTTCCATCAGATATGCTCCAAAGAAGAAACAATATGGATTCGTAAACTATCTAGAGTTTGATCATAATAACCATTACAACACGAGTTTTTTCAAACATACAATTACAAACTTATGTATATCTGACAGATCTTATCTACCTCACTGGTCTTGTGGAAAAGTGCTCGCCTCAGGACTCAATGTTTATGGGTTCAAACCCAGCCAAGATCAACGGATTATTCTTTAGCGATAAAACTCCGTAGCACAACTTACTTCGGAGAGGAAGTAAAGCCGTCATTTCCATGTCAATTGTGACATTTTAATTAACCCTGGTAAATATGTGAAAATACCTTTCTCGGCAAAATTGGTGGGCCCTTTCGATATTGCTCATAGAAATTCTCGTGTGATGATATAATCAGCCGGTTCAGAAAGTGCACGTTAAATAAATAAAATCAAGTAAAAAAAATTGCATGTATTGGTTCATGTCTAGAAGCCTTCAACATTACGAATTTTTACATTTACGTATTTACAAAATATATGTGCCTTTTAGATACTATTTATTGACATGCATCCATTTATACAGAGTAATTTGATAATATGAAAGGTTTATACAACGTTAGTTTCTATATTTATTTTTTGTTGCCATAATTTACTGATCAACTCGCATCTTGGTATAATCACAGAAATGGGTAAGAAGAACGAAGATGTTATAAGAACGTAGAGGAAATGTGCCCCCTTTGCGAGGAGGGATAGTGAGAAAAAATTATTATCAGTGGTAGTTCAAACCACGATCTTTCCACTCACTGATAATAAATTCATATACCACCTGATTATAGATACGGCTATTGCATGCCTAATGTCAGTAAGCCGACTATCAGAAACATTGTGATTATAAAAAGAGTACAACAAAGAAATAAAAAAGATTCTCCTTGGCTCATCAAGCTTCATAATATTTATTAATTGACTAAATTAACATTATGTAAATATTCATCCTAGATTGATATTATTTGAGGATAAACTGCTAACTATTAATATTTTGGTTGAAGCCATGGAATATTTTCCAAGCGTTTTCTGGATCCATAATAGATTCGAGAATGAAGTTAAATAAATAACAATGCAGTAAGGTTGGTACCTGACAGCTTCAAAAGTTACTAGATCTACTTTATTACGTATTCATACGTCTACTCATATGATATACAGCTGGCAGAAAGAATAATTTCTGCTAAACAATGAGAATAATACAGCTAAACTTTTAAATGATTAAGGCAAAAAAAAAAACCTTTTATTCTATACAACACCATTGTTACCGTCTTAATATATTTCCACGTGTAGTTTGAACAAGCAGTTCTAAGATAGTATTTTATGTTCTCTATAAATATGACTGCATGTGTTCTTTGGGAACATGGCAGAGAAGCTTGATAGAGTATGACATTGAAATTTAAATTTGTTCAAAGTTTATACTTCTTCCTGTGTTGAAAAAAAAAGCTGAGGGAAGACCTATTAGATATAAGTGCGGTCCAAAGCACTATCACGTTTTGTATAGGCCTAATGTGCTAAGCAGGGGTACAATAATATCTGATTAAGCTATTATAATTTCATAGTAAGCTACAATAAGATCTCAGAAAGCTACAATATAAACCCCTTCCAGTAAATATTGCCCCTTCTAGTTACGTTCTGACTCTTCTAAAATTACGTCTTGCCTCTTCTCGCTAAAGATTGTCACGGTCTAGTGGCTTAGATTCAACACACCCAATATTGTGATTTTTTTTACAAGATGGCGTTCAACGTATGTAGAAGTTTTGGGCAGTCGCAGATAAGGTTCCTGTTAGGCTCGGTTCTGCGGACCTTGAACGAAGAGGAATGACGCTCCAGTGAGCCTGTGCGACAGAAGTACCCGGAGCCAGAACAACTTATAAACATCGAGAAGGCAGTAGAAGCTTCCATACAGACACGTCATACCTTTACACCTTCATTGGCCGGATAGTCATGTTCTGGCAATAAATCATGTCTAGCTAGAGGTCCAACCGTAGAAGAGACAACTTACAACTTACAACGTTGACCACGATATGGGACGGAGCTTGCTTGAGACGGTAAACAGGGAGACATGAAAGTGGCTGTTAGGGGAGAACGGGGGAATTCCGGTCATTGGGTAATGCCAGTCAACTCATTATCAGCCTTATTTATTTGAAAGTGAGACGCAAGAAACACTGCTACCTAGCGGCTTGTTGTCTAAGTAAGATATAAGCCATTGGACACGCGTCAGTGTGCCTTCCCTTTACACAGAGACCCATTGTCTATAATTCAAGTTTCTGATGTTATTTTTACTGCGCGGAAAATAAGGTCGTTTTCTTTCAGTTTTGAATATTTAATTTCTGTTTTTGGCACATTAAATGTAAGGTTTGATAGTTTATGTAAATTAATAATTATAATTAACAGAAAACTTGTATTTAGAAAATAGTCTCATGCAAAGGAGACAGGCACATGTTCGGGAAACGCCGGTCACAGTGACCGGCATTTCCCCATCATGACTGCTATGTCCCCTTGTTGTTTTTAAAAGTTTTTTAATTTAATTTAATTATTTTAGATGCCCAGAAACTACAAACGAACAACCGAAAGGGCACAATGGACGGCGAATGATTTATCAGCAGCTATTACTGACGTGAAAAATGGGAAATCTATCAGGAAAGCTGCCAAGGATCACGGCATACCCTTCAGTACCCTGCAGGAAAGAATTAAAATTTCAAAGATGAGTGCCCCAAGCCTAGGAAGAAAAGCAGTGTTCACCCGTGACCAAGAAGCGAACATGGTTGAACAATTAAAGACTATGTCAAATATGTTTGACGGTTTGACACCTCTACAATTGAGAAAACTTGTTTTCGAGTATGCAGAAAAATTGAATATCCCACACAGATTCAACAAAGCAAGCAGGTTGGCCGGCAAGGACTGGTTAGAGGGATTTTTACGACGAAATCCACGTATTTCAGCTCGAAAACCTGAAGCAACAAGCCTAAACAGACTAAAAGGCTTTAACAAGCAGGAGGTGACCAATTTTTTTTATAATCTTGAAAATGTTATGGAGAAATTTAAGTTCACTCCAAACAAAATTTTTAACATGGATGAAACTGGGATAACGACTGTTCTTGAGACAAATAAAATCTTAGCACTGAAGGGACAGAAAAGAATTGGTGCAGCAACATCTGGAGAAAGAGGACAAACCACTACAGTTATTTGTGCTTTTAATATTCCCCCTATTTTCATCTATGCCAGGCAGCGAATGGCTCATACTTTAAAAGTGAATGGACCACCTAATGCTCTGTATTTCTGCTCAAAAAATGGCTGGACTAATGAAGGACTGTTTGTCCAATGGCTACAACATTTAAAAAAATACTCTACCCCAAATGAGGAGGAGCCTGTCTTACTAATAATAGATAACCACGGCAGTCACATAACCAAAGAAGCTTATGACTTCTGTAAAGAAAACTTCATAACACTGTTGTCCTTGCCACCCCACTCTTCCCACCGCCTACAACCGCTAGATGTAATTTTCTATGGCCCACTGAAGAAAGCCTACAACAAAGAGTGTGATCTTTACATGAAGACCCATGCAAACGAAAGAATTACAGTTTACAAAGTTGCAGAACTTTTCAACAAGGCATACACTCATGTTGCAACACTTGCTAAAGGCATATCTGGTTTTTCGTGTACTGGGATATTTCCGATGAACCCAAATGTGTTCTCCGATGAAGATTTCCCACTAGAAATAGAATCTACAGAGGCGCTCACAGATGCACCTTCTCGGAGTTCACAGGATGTAACGCTTCAGGATCTTTCTCCCCTGCCAGTTTTGAGTCAGCCAGGACCAAGAAGTATGCACTCAGAAATTTGGACAGCAACGCCTAAAAAAGCTGTGCTCGAAGAAAAAAAAAGAAATAAAAAGAGCGTTTGCAACAGAAGAACAACCAAAGAGAAAATTCGAAGAGAAAAGACGCTGTCTTTGTTAGACCACAGAAGAGGAAATTATCATTCTCTTCATCCAGTTCTGAAGGAAATGAGGTCAATTTGTGCCAAGAGTCAGGTGAAAGTGACTATTTGGAGACAGATGAGAGCGAAAGTGAAGATACTTTGTCAAAAGAGTTTACCCTAGAAATAAAGCCATATAATATTCTTGTAGGCGATTATCTCTTAGTGAGAGTTTCAAATGAAAGATCGGAGAAAAACTTTATTTCCCAGGCCATTGAAATAGGCAAAAATTCCATTAAAGTTAAGTTCATGCGTGAAGTTGAAGATACAAGCTATGTCATTCCAGAAGACATTGTTGGGAAACTTACCAAATTTCAGCAACTGAGATATGGCAAAGTTAAATTTGAGTAACATTTTTTTTTTCAATTTATGCTTTATTTTTTGCATATTTAAGTTCAATAACTCGTTTCATGGCAATAAATCAAATTTGGTTTATTTATATCCTTATAATTTGGTATTCTGCTCTATGACTGGCATTACCCATACTAGCGACTGGGATTACCCAACTTGGTAGGGCATTGCCGATCAAGCAGCTGTTTTAACTTTTATCATATTTCATCAGAGGAATTCATGCAATGCAAACCAACTTTTAATATGATATACCTAAAAAACTAAGGAACAAATTTCACTAAAAATCTTGAAAATATGTTTCATCTCAAAATACATGGGATTTCTTCCTTAATTGACCGCCATTCCCCCGTTCTCCCCTACTATTCAAATTTATTCTTTCGACTTATCAACTTATTAAATATATTTAACTTCTGTCCTCTTTCAAAACTCATTTTTGGTCCCATGCTTCAGGTCATGTTAAACTTAATAAATGGTAACTCAATAAAATTAAGTGCCTTTTTAGTAGAAAAGTTTCTGGACTCTTTTAGTCCATATATACTTTTCATTTTATGTTAAACTTTATTATTTGTGTGTCACTTAGAGAATGTGACATTTTATGTAAGAGCAATTCTGGACTCATGAAGCTCCTTATGTTAACTTGAAATGTAACTTATTTTCTATGTCTTGGAGAGTTTTATCCTCCAACCAATAATGGGAAAGGAATATATTGGTATGATTATTATGTAAATATATCTGGTTCTGAGAAACAATACTATCCTTATCAAAGTAATTGTAAACATGTTATTGTTTTTTTGTGTTTTTTTTTACAAAATAAATTCTTTCTATATTTTCAGATCTTATGGTTCTTTCTGATGTAGACATCCCATATTTCCAGTTAAACTTTGTTTAAATTTTGACCTGTTAGCAAATGTTATGGTTTGGTTAAGTTAGTTTAAAAAACATAAATAGGTGGATATGTACGTACTTATGTTACATATTAAAAATACTGGAGTTGTATAGTTAGTTGACAAAGAGATAATACAATAATACAAATATAACTAGATTATAACATTAGTTTTAACTAATCATACGTGCATGCACCACACAATCATAAAGGCTGTTATAGTCTCATGAGTGTTACAAATAGGAAATGACTGACCCCTTGTTTTGCATCATGCTATTACACCAGAACAAAAACCTAATAGAGATGTACTGATCTCTAGAATGTTACAAATAGGAAATGACTGACCCACTTGTTTTGTATCATGCTATTACACCAGAACAACAATCTAGTAGAGATGTACTGCTCTCTAGAATGTTACAAATAGGAAATGACTGACCCCTGGTTCCTCCCAATTGCGAGACTTACCTACACCCTCTTCATCCATCAATCCATCCTTCAAGTGTCCTTCACAATTACACCTCAAATTCCTCTTGTGTATTAGGTCCTTAACATAATTATAAATCACCCTCGTATAAAGTGATCGGCTAAGTGGGCTCGACTCTCAACATGCAGTCCGGAGATCGATGACTAACATCACACTGGGGGATATTTTTATTTCTTCAACAAGATTTATCACACTGTCGCCATAAACATAAATAACACTTTTAATAGAATATATTATACGATAGTACCTATAGTTAGAGTATATTAGGCCTACATTTTAAAAGAGTGGCTAAAGTCAAAACGAAAAATAATAAAAAATACTTCAAAGTTTATAATTAAATTAAATCTAGTATATATATATATATAATTATAAAGTACTTCCCTGGTGACTACGTCATACAGTTATTTAGATCTTGTTGTTTATCTGTAGCCGAGTTGATTATTTTTAACATAGTTACTAGTTCATTAATCAAACAACTCTCTCCATTCTAACAATAGACTGTATTGTGGGTCCTACCACACGTAATAAGGTTAGATTTCCTTACATTGTGTACCTCCTTACCCCTTCCACCCCCACTTTACACAAATGCGGGTAAATTTACTCAAAAGTTATCTTCCTCATATTCATCTCGTTAGTGTTTTTAGTACACGGGCAGCCCTATAAGTAGTAAGACGTGTCGAAAACATACTGTATCAATGAGCATAATGCTTTTATTATCAAAATAGAGTGTTTGTTCTTATCACAATAATCACTAAATTCTTAAAGCGGAATGAAATTTACTAAAATAATGTCCGAGTTTGGGATAGTTCTATAGTTTAAACTTTAAAAGAATAATCACTCTCCATGGTCTTAGAGTAAATTAACTTAACCACTGTAGTGTATGTAGTGTAGCTGTAGTGTATGTAGTGTAGCTGTAGTGTAGCTGTAGTGTAGCTGTAGTGTAGCACCGTGTCCTAACACCCGTTCGGGTTATACACTCATACGATAATTACGATAATTGGTTTTATGGATGAGGAAGGTTATATTCATAGGAATTTTACCTTCATTTGCATAGAGGGAGAGTGGGAAACCATTATGAGTCTAGTCTACTTCGAGAGTAACGCCTTAGACTATGCGGTCACAGAAGAGAGCGCGCGCGTGTATATATATATATATATATATATATATGATTTCACTATTAGTCATAACTGGTTCTAAATAAGGAGTATACAAAACTATATAGATTATAAATGTTGACATTAAAATATAAAAGATTGAATAAACTGACGACCAACCTTTTATGTCCGCTTGTCCCTTAAACTATATAAACACCTCTTCGTACCCTAACCAAACTAATTATAAAAAATACGAGCATACATGTACACCTTCGAGCTGTGGATATCTTCAGCTTATTTTTAAAGGGTATTAATTAATATAGATAATAACAATGTTGATTATATGTGATGCGAGAATAGGTCTTCCGAAAACTTACTCTACAAAAAATATTACGTTCGTCATATTTCCAAGGCTGATGTTAATTCACCAAATGAAATTACGTCTTTTTTAAATAAAATAATATTATATTAATACTCGGAATTTTTTATATTCGACTCAGTCTCATAAAGAGTGTCATGTAGTATAATTGTTTAAATTATCTTTTTCCCATCTTATTTATTACCAATTTACGCTAAAGGCATGTTAATGGATTAGGGATGAGAAGGGCAGAGTTTTATAAAAAGCACAAACGTGTCCTCAATTTTAGCACAATTTTTAATAGTAACCTTCAATACTATAAAACCAAGTATTGGACTATAAGTATAAGGGTTGTTAAACCTTAAAAGCAACACGTTGACATTTTATTTTTGAAAGAGTGTTTACAAGCTAGCAATACCAATATTAGATTGGGAATTAGGAAAATAATACACGGTCAGTAATTTGTGGAGATCTAGGCTGCTGTCAAGGAATGTAAAACCCAGAATATACAAAACAATAATAATTTTACAGGTTGTTCTCTATGGGCGTAAAACGTGGTCCCTTACCTTAAATGACGAAAATAAATTTAGGGTTTTCAAAAACAAGGAACCTAGTAAGATATTTTCTCCAAAAAGGGATAAGAGTACTGGGAGTGGAGTAGGTTATATAGTGATGAGTTACATAGCCCGTATTCATCACAAGATATTGTTAGGATGATCAAGTCTCGTAGATTACAGTGGGCAGGACATTCAGTGCTTATAATGAGAGAATCTATAACCATGTTCAGGGTACTGACTGGCAAACCCAATGGGAAGAAAACATTGGGAAGAACTAGGCGCAGATGTGAGAATAACATTAGAATGGACCTGAAAGAGATAGGGTGTAATGAGGTGGACTGGATAGAACTAGCTCAAGATGGAGTGTAATGAGGTGGAGTGGATAGAATTAGCTCAAGATGGAGTGTAATGAGGTGGACTGGATAGAACTTGCTCAAGATAGGGTGTAATAAGGTGGAGTGGATAGAATTATCTCAAGATAGGGTGTAATGAGGTGGATTGGATAGAATTAGCTTAGGATGGAGTGTAATGAGGTGGATTGGATAGAACTAGCTCAAGATGGAGTGTAATAAGATGGACTGGATAGAAATAGCTCAAGATATAGACAAGGTGTAATGAGGTGGACTGGATATAACTAGCTCAAGATGGAGTCAGGATTGTTGCGGGCTGGAAGGAGGGAGATGATTACACACAAAATAATGTTTTATTAGTCTTGGTATATATCTTTCATGCATGAGTCAACAATATTTTCATTTACTGTGTCACTGTTGTACTCTCTCTCCTAAAAATTCACTTGTTCACTTCATTAAATACAAATAAAACACATTCAAACAATATCATTATTAAGATCAAACATAAGTAGTGTGAAGGACCCCTCACCACACTATACATTTATTTATAAAACAGCCCCCAGGGCCTGCCACGAGATGTTTTTTTAATTACAATAATTTTCTTGAAATTTTTTAATTACGATAAATTAACTAATTTAATACACTTTTTAGCTCTCTAAAAGCTCCCCTCCCCCCCACGGTATTCCGTGAGGTGTTTTTTAAGTTATATTAGTTATTTCGTATGTTAAAATAATTATGACTAATTCATTAATTTAATCAACTTTTATACTATGTTTAGCTCTCTAAATGCCCCCCAGGGCACGAAGAAAGATGTTTTTTTATTAAATTAATTATTTCGTAATTTTATAGCTTTCTAAAGGCCCCCCTCTCCATCCAGGCAATACCCTGAGGTGTTTCGTAATTTTTGCTCAATCCACTTGTTTTGTTAATTTCTCACCTCGTAATAATTTCGTAATTTGTTTTTCTGACCCGTTTGTTACAATGGCTAATATGTTTTTAATTCCATTAATTATTTCGTAGTTATTAGTTATTTAAAATAATAATTTCGTAAATTGAATTAATTTATAATTAAAAATAATATATTTTGGTAGCTTACCCAGCCTCCTCAATCGCTGTTTTAATTAGTTGCCGACTGTTACAGTGCGTGAGTCCGACTCCCACCAAATACGGTATTCTATGAGACCGGTGGTAATTAAAAAAATATGTTTCGGTAATCTTCCCCACCCCCTCAATCGTAGTTTTAATTAATTCCAAACTATTACAGTACGTGAGCTCGTCTCCCACAAAGTACGGTATCATTTCGTAATTATTTCGTTAATTCAATACGTATTCACGCCGCCCCCTTAATCGTTGTTTTAATTAATTCCCGATTGTTACAGTACGCGAGTTCAAATCACAAAAAGAACGGTGACCAGCGGTAATTTAAGACGTATTTACTCCAACCCCTAAATCATGGTTTTAATTAATTCATGGGTAGTAAGACACGGTGTTAAAAACTATATCAGTATTGCTACGCCCATGAGCTGGAACAGTATAGTCTACAGGTGCTAGGTTTAGCACACTTGCCTAATTTTAAACAGTGTAGGCTTGACATGTTAATACTTAAGAGGGCCTTAGCGTGGAGAGGGAAATACCAAGCACCGACTCAAAGACCAAACAAAACAATCTATATCAAGTATATTTATCCGCTTCGGTTACAACATGGTCTAACTCACCTAATCTCACAATGCCAATGGAGGGGCTTTATACCTTTCGGGTTCATTTAGAGAGGTTTTCAACTATCCCTCTTCGCAAATACAGGTGCACTTTCCCTAAATTATACTTTCCTCAGACCGTAAATAGTACTTAGGCGTATAATCTGAATGGGTGGTAGGATGCGGTGATAAAAAAATCATGTTTTCTAAGCTTACATATTGCACACATTTAAAGTGTTCTGTGCCAACGTGTTTGGACGATAAAGCCCTATCTACAAATTAATGTAAGCTTACATCAATAAACCCTACGAACAGGGGTAGGATATGGCTGTTATGGCTAAGTAAATTAATTGTTCCCACTATACTGTATTGAGTGTTAAGGTCTGCTAACATTTTGATTAAATAAATACACTCCTCTGTTTTATAAGATAACTACGGATATAGCCGTATCTGGTATCATATTCGTAAATTGAAATCAAACCCGAGACCTACGACTTAGTGTGCTAACGCTAATTAATAGCTCGAGCTAACACAAAAAAACAAGCTTTATTATTATTATTCATGCTAACATTAATAAACAAGACACTCTGCCTATTTTATTACAAAGCATTTGAAATAAGAAAACAATTTGTAAAAAGTGAATGGTATATATAGTTCCAGTAATAGAATGTAAGCAATGTTGTTTTCCTACCGCTACCCGCTGTAGACTTTCAGAAAGTGATGTTTACACAACCTACCTACCTACCTCGTGTGGAATTCTCCTCAAAGACAAAATAAGTGATTTCCGCGTTCAGCATAGTGTCCAGGGTCCCAGGGTCGATTCCAGGCAAGGCCTCGGGTTTGCACTAACTGAGCGTAACTAGCACCGCGTCTTACTACCAATTAGGATTATACACTCGATAATGTGAGATGAAACGAAGGACGTACAGGGACCCGAGCCACAGTGGAGGCCCTGTATTAGATATAATTGTTTATGTGTAGTTTATTAATTAAATCGTTACTAACACGATTCCTTATTTCCAAGTATCAACTTTATTTAACGGTTATTATGTATTTAGCTGTACTTAAGCGTGTAGCCCGAACGGATAGTAAAACGCTGTGTTAAATTAATTAATCATTTATTTTCTCGTATTCATAGGCCAAGCATGTGACCTGCAGCTATGTTGACCATTAAAATAATGTTCGTATTTTCAGTAACTCTAAATCTGCGTGTACTACTCAAGAGAACGAGTATATTTGTATTACGTTCAACTCAAGGGGTACAACAGCCCAGTTGCCAAAGAAATGACCTTTTTCTGTCCACACTGATAGCATTTCACTAATAACCACCTATTCATACGTCAAGTCAAGTCACGTCATTGTTAAATACAAAGAGCTCTTCTTATGAGAATTGAGGTATAGAGGTCGCACTTTCACTTTGGCGAGCATACTAATAATAGCAACTACCTACAAACATACACATGGTGAGATAAAACTACATTACAAGCGCTATAAGACGCGGTTTAGAGTTAAACCGGTTGACTCCCCCCTGCATGCTTCGTCAGAGTACTCACCTGACTGAGATTCGAAGCTCGATCTTCCAGCCACGACTCACGTTGAAGACTGCCCCTGTCCTCGATAAGCACACATTAGGTGCGGAGAAAGGGTCGTTTCTCCGCACACATTAGGTACGGAGAAAGGGTCGTTTCTTGAACACTCTAT
>CABFWB010003712.1:24368-42699 GCA_902151455.1 Timema bartmani
GTGTTGGTGTGTGTGTGTGTGTGTGTGTGTGTGTGTGTGTGTGTGTGTGTGTGTGTGTGCCACGAACTAAGCCAGCCCAGACCCCGCCAGGGAAATACTTACAGAGAAGAATTCCTTCGTTACCCGCCTATACTAGGGTTTGGCGGACCCACAAGATGAAGAAAAGAAAAGTGTTTTAGAAAAGATGGGCGGGGATATGGGAGGCCATAAAAATCAATCGCACGCACGCACGGAGACCAATTCCAAGGAGGCGACTATGTGCCCGACACAACATATTGGAAAAAAGGGGGGGGGAAGGAGATAGTTCACATATGTATGCTTCACGTGTGTTGACAGAGGCAGAAGGAAAATATTTCTCGGTGGAGGAGACAAATATCGCATGAATTTAACATTGAATAAACCCGGTTCGGTAGCCGCAAGGTCTAACGGGCTACTCTCACAGTAGACTAGACTGCCTATGACGATCGAGGTTCGAATCTTGGTCGGGTCTAATGAGGGTGGTTTTCCCTTAATGATTTTCCACCCTCCCTCCACGCATATGCTATAAATATACCCTTCAGCGCCCCTAAAACCATTAGAGAACATAAGCGACTAGCCCTAACGGGTAGTCACACGCGGTGCTTTAAAGAATTTAATAAAACTTAGAATAACCACCTGATAAAATATTTTGATAATTTTGTTAAATGAGTGTTTTGTGTATTTTTCCCCAAAGAGTAAAAGTTTTTAAGAATCAAATAGCCAAAGCCATTATATTTGTTTTAGCACGGATTTAGCCGCGTCTAGATATCTTCTTTAAATTTAAAAATGACACCTGGACACGGGAATCGAACCCGGGACCTTTGGCTTAGGAAACAAAAATATTCAACAAATTTCTTTCATGTTAAAATAAAACAAACTAAAAGATGTTAAAGGACGAAAAGTCAATGACGTCATCTGACTATTATAAAATACAGTAGTTTTTCTTTAGTTATTTTAAAAAAATACGCCACTAAAAATATTTATACATAGGGTCTAGATTTAAAACGGCCATATATAGAGTATTCTCCACAGTTTTTTCAGATGGGGGGAGGGGGGGGGCCTCACAATGTGAGCTTTGTACACACAAAACTTTTGCCTTAGACCGGCCATGGGTATGTGATGCGAACGCTCCTAACGGTCAAAACCAGAAAGATAATATTATTTTGTGAACATTTAGAATTTTAATATAATATCTGTGTTACGTAACACTGTGATACACCCCCTTTTCCCCCTCCCCGTGTACTACCATATAGACATTAATATCCCCCACTTCTCAACAGCGTTACGTGATTTATGGATGACCCTCCTATGCCAGTGTTAGGGCCTAAATATGCATATAAACCGGACAGGTAATAAGGGGTGGAGTACGGCGGGAGGGGGGAAGGGGGTAATGACATCCATTCGAAAATGGAAGGAAAAAAATTAATAATAATGCGCCTTCCTTTCTGTAAACTGCGCCTGAGTAGACAGGACAGAACAATACTGCTCATTATTTTACATCCCAGAGCATAAAGAACCGGATAATAATATTTTTATTTTTTTTAAAAAAATCCCCCATTTTAATGAAACAAGACCTTATTTCATCTCAAGCTCAAAAACGTCCTACCCGCGCCAATGGCCTAGTGGTTTACGGTATTAGACTCGCTTTGCACTTGGCTACTACTGACAAGGGAAGTCAGGATACGAATCCCTGTTGGGTAAACTGGCGCTTTAATTTCCATAAAATATGTTTTGAAACTGTCAATTCTCTCTTTCTATGCTAATATAACATATTGCTATTACTCGTACGTTACACACACAATAGGACACGTACATACATATTTAGCACACTTTTATTTATTTTCTTGGAGGGAGAGTGGAAAACCATTTTGGAAAAACCATCCTCAGTGTACATCCGGCCGAGATTCGACGCCATATCCCCTGTCATTGGCAACACGAGAGTGACGCCTAAGAACATGCGGCCACCGAGGCAGGTACAGTAGAACTTTTCTTTAAATTCGAAGTCCAAGGGATATATAATTTTTTAAAAAAAAAGTATTCCAAATTCGAATCAACCACTTTAATGATTATCTAGGCAGCTGGTGCGTAATAAGTCAATACCCTAAAAATATGCTACATATAATCACACACAATTTATATATGCTTTGTAAAAAAACACATACACAATAAATAAATGCATTTTTAAAAAACAAGAAAAATTCAAACACAAAATATAAAAACTTGGAAAAATTAGCATACATAATCAAAGTAGACCAATTAAAATTGATGAGAACCGAGCCAACAAATCCCCTATATTAGGCAGCCCGCTCGCCACTGGTACATAAATTCCAGTTCTCATTTACTGTGTGTCAATAGGCCAACTCAAACTTAATTTGACATTGGGGTTGTTTAATAAATATCGTTAAGTTAGGTTTGAAATGAGTACAAAATAGAAAAAATTAACAATGGATAGGGCTTCTAGTTATCCAAATATTTCCTTTTAAAATTAGAACTAAATGTTATTTTTTTCCCATTGATTTTAATATAAACTTCATTGGGAATCATGACGGGTGCAAATTATCCAATTTTTCGAACTAATTAGATCCTATTGTAGTACTAGTATTAATAATAAGTTCAATATAATAAATATTACATTGTGTAGGCTTACACCTCATATGAATGTCTAGTTATAATACATTTCCAACCCATACATTACTTTCTTTACCTTAACATTTGTATGCAAAAAGCATAAGTTATAACTAGGGCTAGGATGTTGATGACATGTCATCTTTTTACCGAGTTGTCTGGTGCAATGCTCCAATATATATCAACTCTGTTCAAGACATCCCGTTTACAAATATATCCTTTTTGTTTTGCATTTTTTGATGGGGTTGTTTTAATGTTAAGTCATTTTCTTTGATTTTGGAGAATTAATCGGTCATTTATTGAAGAATTTTGGTCATTTTAGGTCATTTTGTCATGTTGTCATATTTTATGAAATTTCATCTCCAAGCCTTAATTTGTATTTTATAAAAAAAAAAACACTTATTTTACAATACTAAAATAAAACATTTCAACGCCATTATATCTTGCTGAAGGTTAGTTGGTTATACAAAGACAGGCCTACACTCGCTTTTGCCGGAAGCAAGTTATTTGCGGAATGGAATTTCTGGTATGTTACCTTGAGTCACAAGCACCTCTCTGGCACATACGGCTGTTAGGGTGGAAGGGAATGTCGTGGATTTTCCATGAACAGTTCACAGCGTGCAGTTGATGTAGCTCTGAGGCGTGCAGTACACTTGCGTTACAGCAACACTTTGAAAATGCCTAAAATTAAACCTAGTGTGTCAGATCATTTAATACAAATAGTAGCAGAGTTTGGTGATAGTGTGTTTTTTACTGATGGAGGTATACTATATTGTAAGTTGTGCGAGACCAAAGTACTGGCTGAAAGACGGTTTACTGTGACACATCTTATTGGTCGCGAGAAGTATGTGTGTGTGTGCTCTTGAGTGTGCATCAAAGAAAGCAGCAGTTCAACGCTTGCTACCTTCAGTTGCTTCAATATCCACCAAGTCCTCACAGTTTGATAAAGAATTGTGTGACGTGTAAAGTGTCAGAAAACATTCCACTATATAAACTCTCTAATCCAAAATTACGTGCTTTTTTTGGGGGGGAAAATACACAAACCAATAAATACCAGGTGAGTCGACTTTACATAAGAATATTTACTACAGTGCTACAAGGAAACTTTAAATAAAATAAGGTGCGGTACTAGCGGGAAGAAGCTATGGGTGTCTATCTATGAGACCACTGATGCTGTGGGGTGCTATGTAGCCAATGTTGTGACTGGAACATTAGAATTGGGTAGACCTGGTGAAATGTTTTTATTGACCACGGAAGTATTAGAAAAGGCCAATTACTCGATAATATCCTAAATGTTTCACAGTGCTATGTTTCTTCTGCGGTCTGGAGGCATAAAACCTGACCATGTGCTTTTATTTCTAAAGTGATGCAGCAACCATAATAATAATAATAATAATAATAATAATAATAATAATAATAATAATAATAATAATCGACTTTAATGGTGAAGTTAAGGCTACCGCCTTTTCTTACACTTAGCCAATACAATTAATATGAAATTTAACAAAATGACATAGTATATAAAAACACACAAAAAAAGGTATAAAAACTAGAGCTAAGATACACAAGGATTATGTAATATGAAAACGCAAGCGCACGCACACACACACACACACACACACACACACAAACAAGGTGTGATTACGTCTCACACTCCTCAATCTCACGAATGAGCTTCCACACGCAGCTTATTTGCGACTTTTCGCTCGAAACCATTCAATTATAATTTCTTTACATCGTTGGTTAGGGTATTCCATGAAAGAGAAGCTGAAACAGTGAAAAAATTTGAGTAATGATTGGAATTATGAAGGGGAATGAATAAAGTTGAGTTTTCTTGTGATCGAGTGCTGAAATTATTATTAGAGTTGAGTGAGCGAATACGTGAAGAAAGGTATTGTGGGGAGTTGGAAGTCAATAGTTTATTTATGATGGTTATTGAGTGTAGTGGTACGAGCAGCTAATTCATTTAAGGCACATTACTCTAAAATGGTAAATGTCACGTGCCTGGCACATGACCTACATAGAGTTTGTAAAGAAGTGGGAGCAACTTATCCCAACGTAGACAGGCTTATGGCGAACGTTAAAAAAGGTTTTCTTAAAAGCACCCTCACGAGTCGCACATTTCAAAGCAGAAGCTCCGGACATTGTGTTATCACCACAACCTATAATCACACGCTGGGGCACATGGTTAAATGCGTGCTTGTATTATTGTGAACATTTCCAGGTAGTGAAACAAATGGTACAGAGTTTTGACTGAAGAATTTGTTTCAATACAAGTGGCTCAATATATATTCTCTAAGCTAAACAAGTAGGGCAGTTTGACATTTATTAAGTAGAGCTTTGCATTATTGTCGACAGCTATCATATCACTGGAAAAAAGGGGTGAGGTATGGTAGATTCAATTTCACTAGTCAAACAGATGGAGAGTGCTGTTAACAACGATCGTGGGGACATTGCTACAGCTATTGCGTGTTAACTGGAAAAAGTGCTGGACAAGATATACTGGGTGTAAAACTTTGTGTCAAATTTCAGCTATGCTCTGTGGTAATAAATATTCCATGGATGGGATTGAGGAGGATTTAACAGCCAACAATCTTCCCCACTTCCCAATTACTTTCCGATCACATCAGTTGATGTATAACGCAGCTTTTCGAGGCATAAAAACTTGTTGGCAGATAACCGTAGATCCTTCACTTTCGACAACCCTAAGAATGACATTTTGTAGTCCAGTGCAACTCAGACTAAGGTGAATTGAAAGAACATATATTAGTGTGTGCCTATTTTCTGAAGAATTTTTCCAAACATTCATTATAAGATATTTTTTTAATTTATTATGCATTTTCTTAAGTTTTAGGTCATTTAATAGAGTGAACTTTTAGCATTTTAAAGTACATATTTTAATATATTTTTTACGTCATCAACATCTGGGTCCTAGTTATAAACCTTAAAGCTCGTAAACTCTAATGATATTAAATCATTAAATCACTATTTATAAACTTATTAAAATTGTGCAATAATATGGTGATGTTCGAATGAACTTAACACGGACAACAATACTAATTATGTATGTTCCAGTTGAAATATGAAAATCAATGAACGACATTGTACAGTGCATACTAAATTATTATCAAGAACAATGGCATCGATGATTATCACAAAAGTAACGCGCAATTTAACAATCAGCTCATGGTGGCCATAATAATGAATTACTTACTACTGTGATACGAATGGTTGGTCAAACCCTAAAATAATTAATATCGCGCTAAGTGATTCAACACGAGTTTGTGAAATATTTCTGTGAACCAAACCACAAGTTTGCATTTAGATTCGCATAGGGTAAACCGGGGTCGTTTGGAGCATGCCATTCATTCCTATGACCAAATGGTCGATCAGGCCAGGTATAACCTGAATTTCATGTTAAAAAAAACTGACAGCTAGAGCAGTTACCTAATATACTTTAACGTATTTTTTAACTCATATCATGCTATTTTTAGCTGTCACTTTAAACAAATATTATCAATACCTACAAAATAGAATGAATAACAGAATTTTTTATATCAATGTTAACCATAATAGAAAAAAATGTATTTTCTAAAAGGCCTTTCTTATGAATATTGGACTATAAAATTACCCTGGTTCGATTTCCACAGTAAATAATATTCAGAGCTCTACACTTACTAAAAAAAATCACTTTTCTAATAAACATGTTTAATGCCACTACTTATTTCCATCAAGGCTATCCGTACTTAGGTACACAAACTGTATAGGGATAAGGAAATTAGATAATATACACTTGCATTTTCGTGGAGGAGGAATGAGAACTATTTGTTTTTAATACCACACCCTCGGTACAACAGGCTGGGATTCAAAACCCGACCTTGCACAACATCACCAAACCAAACCAAACTAGACGGACTTTACGTTTAGTCTAAGCGCCCAACGATTGAATTAAACAATATAAATACTAAACAGGTTTTTAAATCGTTATATATATATTATAATTCTTATGATTCAAAAAATGTTTTATATATATACATACATATATATCTTCATGGTGCCAGTCCACAAGCTATCTATCGCTCCTCATTTGTCCTCATGGGGCTGAGTTTGACCCCCGGTCCAGACCAACTACTTTGATCGAAACCGGGACCTTTAGATGTGTAGCCAGGAACTCTGGCAACTAGACCATAGATGTGATATATATATATTAAGAGAGAGAGAGAGACATCTCAGGTTACCGACATTCTTTTCTCATTCTGGCTTCCCGTGTAAAAGAATGAAATACACTAAACACTAAATTAGGATTCTCAAACGTCTCTAATTTCCTACTTAGGTTTTACCTTAATTAAAAATGTTATAATATTTTCTAGAAATGTATAGTTATAAAACGTTTTAAATTACATTACTTATTACTGGTTAATTATTTGAGTACACTGGATATCATCTCTGAGGGAAATGCGTGGCTACTATTGGGAAACAGCGTTGTCATTCTTTCATTTTCGTGTGGTCAATCTCCCCTCAAATATAAGACAAGTTTGGCAACGCTGGTTAGTCGAGGTTGCCAGTAGCTCCTTCTTACCCCAGCACACCACCTTCAGATATAACTGAGAGCAAGGAGATTTGGCCAGTAGCTCCTTCTTACCCCAGCACACCACCTTCAGACATAACAGAGAGGGGAGATCTGGCCAGTAGCTCCTTCTTTCCCCAGCACACCACCTTCAGATATAACTGAGAGCGAGGAGATTTGGCCAGTAGCTCCTTCTTACCCCAGCACACCACATTCAGACATAACTTAGAGCGAGGAGATTTGGCCAGTAGCTCCTTCTTACCCCAGTACACCGCCTTCAGACATAACAGAGCGAGGAGATTTGGCCAGTAGCTCCTTCTTACCCCAGCACACCGCCTTCAGACATAACTGAGAGCGAGGAGATTTGGCCAGTAGCTCCTTCTTACCCCAGCACACCACCTTCAGACATAACTGAAGAGAGAGGAGATTTGACGAGGAGATTTGGCCAGTAGCTCCTTCTTACTCCAGCACACCACCTTCAGACATAACTGAGAGCGAGTAGATTTGGCCAGGAGCTCCTTCTTACCCCCAGCACACCACCTTCACACATAACTGAGAGCGAGGAGATTTGGCCAGTAGCTCCTTCTTTCTTACCCCAGCACACCGCCTTCAGACATAACTGAGAGCGAGGAGATTTGGTGACAGTTAACTGATAGAGAGAGAGAGAAGATAAAGCTTTTCTCCACAAGACTTGCAAATTCCACAGCGATGATATTGGATGTAGCAATTTTTAGAAATATGAAAAAGATCAATTGGATTTCTTCAGACATAAATCTATTACTAATTTTCCAAGCAATGTATAAATAAATGTTGTGACTTGAACTTTTGTTTAGTTATAATATATTTAAAAATATGTCTTATTTAATTGCTTAATTTAAAGGATAGTATTGAGGAAATTTGCTGAGAGGAAGTGCACCTGCAAGCGTGGAGAAGGGATGGAAAAACAAAAAGTGATAGACAAAATTTGGTAAACCACCCGCCCCACCCCCACCCCAATTCACCCGACCGAGATACAAACCCTATCCCCCTGCAATTAATTATCTAGCGAGAAAGACTCGTTAGACGCCCGATGTAGCTGACTTTTAAATCCAAAAAGGGCCTCTCCCTAAAAGAAACTCTTTTAGTACCGATTTTAGTACAACTTTTCAAACGAAGTCTATAGTATGATTTTGGTAGGAAGAACAGTAGAAGTTAGTTACTATGGTTACTAAAACAATTTTAATATCTTCATACATTAAGTCATATTACCTGTAGCTGTCACTTTTCATTGATACTATCAATACCTATAAATACCACAAATAATTTAAAGAAATGTCGTCAATGTTGACCGCAAAGAAATATGTCTGGATTTTATCTACTGTTCTTCCAACCAAAATCAAGGTCTAGTTGTTTATTCCTTCCTCCAAGTCTTACTATTTATCATAAGATATTACTCATTTAAATAATTAATAAGGTTACGTGTTAGGGGGATGAGGAAAGTGGGATTTAGAGGCATTGTAACTGGATTTGCAAGAAGATGGAGAAGTAAACAGTTTTTTTTAACTATCTACAATACATTCTAGACACAAAACCGGACCTACCCTTAGTCATAAATCCATACTATATGAGCGTGACACCTAGCCCGCACGTCCACCGAGTTTGGTTAAATTATTACGTAAATAAATCTAAACATGGCTCGGCGGAGAGCATTTGTGAATAATGGTAGTCAACTTCACTACAGCCGTACAGTGAGTACTTCCAAGTTCCGCTGTAGACAAACACTTTTTTTTTTTACTTGAAGTGTAACCATTCTAAAAAAAGGTGGGTGGAATTTATCTCTCAACTTTGAATTAACGCGAGATTTATTGTTGTTTCGTTCCTCTAAACAATACCCCCCCCCCGAGTTGAACGAGGAGTCAAAAGTTTGGAAAGATGTGCTTTGTCTCAAACTTGGCGGCGATCAAGAGGAAAAGTTTGTGAATCGGACGAAAATGAGTCCAATAAACGGGACCTCCCTTCCCGTTGTCACGTCTGTTGTTTATTCACGGGACTCACGCGGGTCCTTTGTCAGGAACAAACAATTGGTGACTCCATGCGCATAAAGGTCTCGATAAGATAAAAGGACGGCATTGTGAAAGTTTTAAGCTATAAAATAACAGATCATTGAATCAAAGAGGTAGGGTATGTACAACAGGGTTTGCTTATAATATTAATGTTAGATTGGAAACTAGGGAGGAAGGGATACAGTCGGGGAAATGCATAGTACTACCCTTTCAGATAGTTTTCATCTAACCTACTTCCAAGGAATGTAAAACTCAGAATATACAAAACAATTATTTTTACCGGTTGTTCTCTATGGGAGTGAGACATTACCTTACATGACAAAGACAAATTTAGAGTGTTCGAAAACAAGGTGCTTAGGAAGGTATTTGGTACAAAAATTGATTAAGCTACTTAGGAGTGGAGGAGGCTACATAATTATTAGCTGCATACCCTGTGCTCATCACAAGATATATCTAAGGATAATTAATTTTCTCGTAGATTACGGTGGACAGGACATGTAAAGCGAATGGAAGATTCTAGAACCTTGTTCAGGGTAATGACTGACGAACACAATGGGAAGAACTAGCTCAAGATAGAGATAGGGTGTAGTGAGGTGGACTGGATAGAACTAGTTCAAGATAGGGATAAGTGGCGTACTTTTGTAAGTGCTGCAATAAACTTTCGCTAATGCCATAGAGTAAATAGGGAACCTCGACATTTGTGACATTCTTACATTCAACCACCAAACGCTGTAGTCAAGTGAGTAGGAGAAGATAAACTAGATTCGCTGTTAGTGCTTTATCGTAAACTCCTTTGATCATGTGTCTGGTGTTAGCGCCCCTAGAATAAATTAAATTGAAAACTTAAACTTGGGATTTTATTCGTGCCATTCAATAGAAAAAAAATCGTAAAAAAGTAAAAGAATGTTTCTTAAAAGAGGTTAGCGTATGATTATAATACAAGTACATTAAAACCTCCCATATATGGACCTCTAATATCTGAAAAGGCTAACAACATTTTTTGTTTATGTATTTTTTATTAGTAGCTGAACTCCAAAAAATATTACCTTGGTAAAACCTTTATTATTTAATATATACAAACCGAAAAATAAAGGTAGAAAAAATTTTAGACTTTTTTATGAAGAAATGATAAATTTAGTTTTGTTGTGTATTTAACTTTGTTAAATTAAATAACCATTTCTTTAAATAATCTATGTACAGTAAATACCCATATAAAAAACACTTTTCTGAAACTATGTAAGTTAGGTAATTTTTTTTTTACCTTTTAACTCTTCAAAGGGGTATTAATTTCAAAGCTGAAAATTTGCTTATCCAAAACGGGGTTAGGCCTCTTTTATTTCGGCTATAGGAGGTTTTACTGTATAAAAGTTTTTCAGACCATCCTATATGCTTATGTCTGATTTTGTTTAGTAATTTATATGAACACCATAGTTAAACATCTATTCTTACGCTTTATATTCATTCAAAGGGAAATGTGGGCAAAAGAAAACATAGGCAACGTCCTATGAATCCAGCCAAACCCAGTAATTTTTACTTTTTCGCTATCTTACCGGTAGAGAAAGTATTGTGATCGTAAAAAAAAATCGAACTTGAGATTTTGATTCAAAAACCACATTTTCGGATTCGGGGGTCATAAAAGATCGAGACTTTTTATGACCCCCGAATCCGAAAAGGTGGTTTTTGAATTTCCGTCTTTCTGTCTGTCTGTCTGTCTGTCTGTCTGTACCTCCAACTAAATCGTAAACTATTTTAACGATCGGGCTAAAACTTGGTATCTAGGGTTTTCATAGGATTGCCCCGAAGGGTTTTTGGAATTGGATATCTAACCCTAAAATTAAGGGTAGTTTACTGAAAGGAAAAAAGATAAAAAGTCGATTTTCTCAAAATCGGCTCTAACAATTTTGATTAAATTTAACTTCAAAACATTTATAAATATTTCAAACAAAATGGCTACTCTCAATATTTCGGCAAAATGATTCTAAGGGCTCCAGTCTGTTGGGAAAATTATCATTTTTTATCATAGCTTCGTAACTCTTAGGTAAAGTATTGCGACCGTAAAAAAAATCCAACCTGAAATGATAATGGGTGTCTACGTCTCATGACCCCCCGAACCCTAAAAAGTGGTATTTGCAATGCCGTCTACCTGTGTGTCTGTTTGAACTTAAAATTAAGAGTAGTTTAATAAAGGGCGAAAAGAGAAAAAATCGATTTTCTCTAAATCGGCTATAACGATTTTGATTAAAATTCGTATCTGGGCGTTGATTAAGATTATAAATAAACTGGCTATTTTCATTTTCCCATGAAAATGATTTTTAGGGTATTTTAAAGAAGCTGAAATTTCCGTATCTCCGCAACTATTTGAGATACTAAATAACTCATAACCGCACAATTGTAGTACTATTAAAAATAAAAAACTATTATATGAAATATATTTTTATAAAACCAATATTTTCTGAGATATTGGCAAATATATTAATACAATTTTGTGAGCTTGAGTAGTAAACAGATACTAATTAAGTTTTAATGTAATCATTTTCCAATGCCATGAAGTAATTAAATACAAGTAAGTCTCTCAAAAAGTTGTTATTTTTCATTAAACCTCTTAGGAGAAATATTTGTACAACAATAACATATCGCCATTTTAGACTCAATAGTCAATATTTACATTTTTTATTGGTCAAAATAATTATAAATGAGGAATTTAATAGCAATGCAATGACATGAACAATGCAACACTTAATAAAATGTCGACAATGTTAACCGGAAGTCGAAATTTTAATAGGAAGTGTTGACCCTTTTGGACCCAATATTGATCTTTTTTATCGGTCCAAACATATAAATGACATTAATTCTTTAAAAATAAAATTATAAAATTTAAAACCGAGACTCAAAAAAGTTGTACATAAGTATAGTGCAATTTATGCTAAGGTTTGCTAGTGTATATTATTTCATTTCACATATATTACGAGTTTTGAGTAAATATCTCCATTTTTAAACAATAGAGCGAGAAAGTCCGTGCAGGGTCCTGTACCATTTATTTACAATTTTTTTTTTTTTTTTTTTAGTAATTATCACGACGCAATGGGTTGTAAATCTATCCTGGACATGTTTCATTCCAGAAAGCTACGACTGCAAAAACTATCCCTAATTTCATCCCTCTAATTAAATGGCATGTAAAAAAAAGCCTTCCCTTCCGTTTGTTTGCTGATATTTCATAACGTTTTATTTACAGAAGGGCGAAATAAAGGATGAAAAGGGGGGGNGGGGGGGGAGATCAGCAAATACTCGGCCACTCTAAAACAATCAACATTTCAAAAGAATTAATTCCACTAAAATAATTTCACCACTAAATTAAATCAAACATGTCTGATAATTGTTACATTAGAGTGGATGGGTGCGAAATATTTTCCACTGAATAAATATTAAAGGGGTATTTCTAAACTTTGTGTTGTAAAATAAACTTATTACTTTAATAAATAAAAGTTTCTATAAAGGTCTACCTACTGGAAATTATAAATATATTTAATTATGTGTTTGATAGTTGCTATTATTAAGTATCTATAATAACAAAAATGTGTGTTATTAAAACTGCAAAGCTAGATTAAAATAATATTACATTTTGTGTTTACAGTTATTATTTGGCAAATATTAGTAGCACGCTTTCATTTTGTTTCAGCCGAACATGACGTTTGAAAACTCGATATAACAAAATCCAATAGATAAACATACTCTTATAATATGTATTAGTTATATTACAAACCAAACAAAACAAATTAGCTAAATGTATAAACTACACAAAAGTTATCATTATTTTACTGAAAATTATCACAATTTATGATCGTTATATTTAAATAGTTCAATATAATAGACACTGAAGCTGGCAGGGTAGGCTCGGCGTCATAAAGCTAACTGACGGGCTCATCTCTGATCCGGAAGGTAAGGGATTTGGTTCGAATTCCGTCCTGGTGCGTTGAGGAATATTTAATGCGTTGTGACTATCTATGTGATAGCTTTTTATCAAAGTATTTTTTTTAGCTTCGTATGTGGAGAAATTATTGTAATCATGGAAAAATTTTCGACCTAGAGATTATGAAGAGTATTGTCGCTGAATATTACCCTGAGCTCAAAAAATTAGGTCTTACAAATTACTTTTGTCTGTACTCATATCTTCCTGTCCCTCCGTATGTCCTGTGGCTAAGACTACGGCCAAATTGGTAAACTAAAGTTCTTTCGAAAGATTGATATATTTAGAGGTTCAATGGTCTTTACCTTGAGACCAAAATTTGGGGAAATAAGAATTCGGCCCTACCAATCATTTAGCAGTAATATTTCGGACCCAGCCGTAGTACTAATTTGGCCTCATGACCCAACCAGAAAATTTTCATTTCACTTTGCACAAACTTAGGATCGTGTTGTACCTTATATTAGGTTAGGCATGTTAAGGCTGTATTATTGCTGTGCCATAGGTTAGGTTAGGTTAGGATTGTGTGATGTCATACTATCAACCACTTGCTTCACCTTGGGAAAACATTTACATCCCTCCCTAGTGCAGCGATACAACAGCCGTGGCCGAGCTAGTAGGTCCATGGAAACTTAAGAAAGGACTAGATTATTTGTTTATTTTTAAGAGAAAGTTTGGAAATAGTTTCCGTCACAGTCGGATCGAGTCCCAGGATGAACCAGACGAAATTCCGTTAACACTTGAGGACAGACGCGACAGCATTTCAACATCTCCACGTCGTAAATGTGTGCCGCGACTGTTCAGAGTCGCCGGTTGCCATGGTAACGGTACAGGCCGGCGCGGCGTCACGTCGGTACGCCGGTCACGTGTTGGGGATGGGCGTCGTCAGCAGCGTTACTCTAGAAATGAAAGGGTTGGGTGTTGACGTGAGAACAAGTGCGAAATGGCAATTTACTCCACAATTTTCTTTCTTTTTTTTCTGTCCCTTGCGCTACAAATACGCGGTTTGACTCCAGGTGGTGATATTATTGCGATTTTGCAATTTTTCACAGGTAGCGAGCGCGTTTACGTGATTCCTGATGGAAGTGTTTATTTCAAGTCGTTTCCCAATTTCAAGTTACGTTTTAAATTGTATGTAGAAGTAAATTAACGTACTCAAAAGTCATATTACACAAGAGAATAAGTTGAACTTATTTTACTAAAGATAAAAGTGAATGTGTGTGAGGAAGCTAACTTATTTTTATAATATTATGTACTTTAGCAGTGGTTTTCAAAGGGGGTTCCCGGACACCTTAGACATCACTATCACCGTGATGTTTCCCTAAGAAATCCACGAAAAATAGGGGAGAATTATAATTAAACGCACAGGCATTGCACAGAAAAAAAAGGTCATAATTGATATTAATTTAGTGTTTCTAAAGTAAATATTTCATCACAAAAGCCGGAACCAACATAATTTTTTTTTTTTAAAGACACCAAAAATTCATGGCCGTAATCGAGCGGCCGCCGTCTGTTGGCGAATATTGTACCAACTTCTGCGGACATAGGTGTTCGCCTGTGGTCATAATAACGAACACTCCACGGCCATTAATCTCAGTTTTCTAGACCGGGGCCACTACTTTTTCGTTCAAGTAGCTCCTCATGTTTGTCCTCACAAGGCTTAGTTGATCCGTCTCCAGACCCACAGAAAATAAAGTCTGGAAGTGGTGTAGATCGAACCCGGTACTTCTGTATTCGTAGCCAGGACCTTTGACCTCTAGAGCACAGAGGCGGTAGAAGATTTTTAAACAAATAGTGTAAAATTTAAAGTTTTTTTTTACACTGTGTCTAAAATTACCCGTTCGGGTTATACGCTTAAGTACTAATTACGCTAATGATTTTAGGGATTAGGAAGATTATATTTAAAGGAGTTCACCCGCATTTGCCCTCAGTACACCTGGCCCGAGATTCGAACCTCGATCTCCCCGTCATCGGCAGTCTAAGTCTACTGCGTGAGTAGCGCGCTAGACCACGCGGCCACCAAAACGGGGTGGTTGTGGTTTTAAACAACTCGATTTGTTCTATTAGGATGCTGCGATTTAACTTGAGACATAGATATGTTCTAATACTTTATCGTCTATCGTTTCAGTTTTGTATCGAAATGACGAAATGAATATTTGAAACCACGTAGCACTCAAAATCAATAAACTATCACGGCCCCACACGTGTGACGTCACGACAACCAGCCAATGTGCGTACGTTCTCTAGTCTACAAAAAGCGATGAGCATGAATTATGTTCTGTATGGCTGTGAATTATGACCCAATTTGCGTAAAACTAATATATATGTATATAGATTTAATAGCCAAAGCTATTATTTATCCTTTTAGTAAGAATTACTCCATCTAGATATCATATTCTGAAAATTGAAAAATGACACCTGGACACGGGAATCTAACCCGGGACCTTTGGCTTAGTACGCCAATGCTCTACCCACTGAGCTATGACCCTGGGCACGGGACGAATCCTGGATAGCTCAGTGGTTAGAGCTTTGGCGTACTAAGCCGAAGTTCCCGGGTTCGATTCCCGTGTCCAGGTGTCATTTTTCAATTTTCAGAATATGATATTTATATAGATTTGTTTTTCCCTCGCAACCCATTTGGGTTATTCTCATTTTAAAATTACTCTCAAAGGATAGGGATGAATAAGGGAAGATTTATAAAAAGTATGCTCGAATCTGCGAGGAGAAAGACTGGGAAACCATTTAGGAATAACACTAAATACACCCGGCCAGGATTCAAACCCCGATCTTACCCATCAACAATTTTTTTTTTAGATTCGCGTCTTACTACCTGTTAGGGCTATACGCATACTTACTAATTAAGCTAATGTGTTACGGATGAGTAAGGTTGAGTTTAGAGGAAGTGTACACGCATTTTCATGGTGGGAGAATGGGAAAACATTTAGGGGAAAAACCTCAGTATAATCGACCGGGAATCGAGCCCCGATCTCCCTGTCATCGTCAGTCTAGTCTATTGCGAGAGTGACGCCTTAGACCGTGCGGCCACCGAAGGAAGTACCGGGAGACTGTATGACTAGTTAAGTCTGAAATATAATTAGCTGAAAGGAAGGCCTATCACTAATGATCGGTGGTCGCGCCGTGTAAGGCTTTAGGCTCACAATAGACCGGAGTGCCGGTGACAGGTTTGTTAAGGTTCAAATATCAGCCTGGGTGCACCCAAGGATAGTTTTTTTCCACACGTGATTTATCACTATGGTTTGACACACTAGTAGGTGTGCTCTTTATCTAAAAAACAACCCTCATATTCCCACCCCTTAAATAAAGTCGTTAATAACCACGATGTTAAAACGGCCAAACGAAAAACCACAGCAAAACAGCCCCCTATACGGCGTGCAATTTGTCATGTGGTGTTATAAGCCAGCGTCAGTCTACCCATTAGTTCTCATGACCACCACTTAGAAGCGCTGTTATCAGGGAAAGAGCCACTTAATTTTACTCGTGGATGTTGGTTCCATATACACTGTCACAAAAAAAAAAGATCATTTCCTTCCTAAAACTTTCAAATGTGTCTGTAAAAAAAACTAAGTGGTGACCTGTAGTAGGTAGGGTTGCTGCCCTCCCAAAATAGAATAAAAGATGGCGGCAAGTGATCTCTGCCCCAATATTTTTTTTAAATATATGTCAGGAGCTAAAGTACAATTTTTAAGTCTATGTAATAAAATATGATTAAGGAACAGGGTAGGAACAGAATGGACGCGAGTGAAATGAGATCTCTGAGAAGCAGGATCGGTGTGATAAGATGTGACAGGATGAGAAATGAGAGAGTAAGAGGAATAGTAGAGGAAGAGAGAGGATAGAGACAGGATAGAGAAGACACGACTAAGGTGGTATGGACATGAGAGAGGAATGGAGAGGGAAAGGATGAGCAGGAGGATGTTGGATATGGAGGAGGGGGTAGGAAGACCAAGGGACAGATGGATGTAGGGAGTAAGGAGGAGTGTGGAGGAAAGAGGAGAGGACTGGACAAAGGTGGAGGAAGAGCGGTGGTGGAGAGCCTTATGTTACAAACAGACCCAGCCGATGATGTGATAAAAGGCAAGCATTTTTTGTGGTCAAAAATTATAACAGTTTACTATATTATTACTGTAATTTATTATTATTATTGATAATATCCATCAAAAACGACTGATGTAAATCAAATGACTTGACGTATGATTACGTAAAAGCAAATCTAGTAAGCTTTTTAGCTGTCAGATCCTCACTTCCTTTGAAAATTGTACTGAGCACGTTTTCGACCTTACTGGGGATTCAACCCATAGCTTTAAAATAGCTTTGTCGTCTCCTGAATTACAACGTTTTAAAAGTCTAGAACTACGGCCGGGGATTTGATGATATACTGCAACCGAGTGAAGATGTCTCTGATATTGATAGTTCAGGTGAGGGGGATGTAGGGGACGAGAGAAAAGACTAGTTTTTTTGTGCAGTTTTTATAGTAAAACATTTATTTTGGGTCAAAATAAATAAAATATTGCTCCAGTTCAAATAAAGAATTTAAATTTCTTCACAAGGTGACCTGGTGGTCTAGGGAGGGGTAAGGTGTCAAGACTTCTGTGCTGGAGGTCCAGGGTTCAATCCTCGGTCCCGGCACACATTTATCTGATTGCCAAACCCTTCCTTCACCTCTGACAAGACGTGTATTAATCACAACTTGTGAATGTGTGGAATGCCAGGCCTACCACCGTGGTTCGGATCCCACGTTAAACTGTAGGTCCTCCATTTCATCTCACAATCACCCTACCATCACACATTAGTGTAAGTGCGTATAACCCGAAAGGGTAGTAAGACGCGGTGCTAATAATAATAATAATAATAATAATAATAATTTTTTTCACGTGGTGACCTCAACTGCTCTTCATATTATGTCATGAGCAGTCATTAAATTCTATGATATCCTTGACCGATATTCAAGAACTGTTGATATAATCATGTAAATAAAATCATACTCTATACGTTTTGCTATAAAAACTGCATAAACACTTTCCTTTGTTCTCGTTCCCTGGATCCCACCTTAATATTATTAATTCTGGACGTGATGGCTTCTAATTAGCAGGACAGTGG
>CABFWB010003712.1:51017-62529 GCA_902151455.1 Timema bartmani
GGTTCTCTCTAGGAAAATTGTAAAAATTTGAGGGGATAATAATTGGGACTTGATTCAAGGATTCAGGCAACTGTAATTTTTAAAGTTACTTATGGATTTTTAAAGTTACAAACATCGTTGGTTTTGACATCCAGCGCCATTGCATGTAGGAAAACTAACAAGTTTCGGCTCGTAAAAGCTCCAGAATGTATCAAGTGATCAACTTAAACAATACCAAACCTACCTAAAGGCTACTAGTGTCTAGTCCCGATTCGATTTCCTGGAACGGCAAAAACAAATCATCACGGGAGGAATGTTCCTCTTGCACAATGAACGAACTTACAAACCTTGAGATTGGGTGTTGTGTATTTTAAAGAGTAGACCCTAAAATTAGTTTGTAAGTCGTTTGCTGATGTAATCAGTGGGATCATAAAGTGCAAATGAAGTACCCCTAGTAATATATTGTATTTTGTTCTTAAGGTTGTTAATTAAAATTTTAAAAAAACATGCTCCGACATTTTGTTTTCGCATTACGTTCCCTCTTTGCTCGAATCCATAAGTGTCAGATTCCAGGACCTTCCTCAATTTCCAGCTCTGGAAATAGAAACAGCGACGGGGTGAATACATAAACTGATGACCTATTCCACCCGTTGAGTGTGGCGTCTAGTCTGTTTGACAATAAAATAAAATGGAGGTGCAGAATATCAGGCGTTCCGCCATCGGGACAGAGATTTCCCGTCATCCCTCAGCCAATAAGTGGACCGGAAATCAACGGGGACTGGGGAAATGGAATCTGTTGGCCTACAGTCGGCAGAAATAAACACTATCCTGTCAAAGTTGTATCGAACATATCCTGGAATGTAAATGTTGTTTATTTTTCTAAATACTTTAATCTGTTTCACCTGCTTCAATGGCCGCATGGTCTGAGGAGTCACTCTTGTGTTGGACTAGATTTCCGATGACAGTGAGATGGGAGTTCGAATCCTGGTCGGGTGTACTGAGGGTGATTTTTTTCCCCAAAATGTTTTTTCTACTCAACCTCCAAGTAAATGCGAGTGAACTTCCTTTAAATTCAACCTTACTCATCTCTAACTCATTAGCGTAATTAGTACATATGCGTATACTCCGAACAGATAGCAAGATATGGTGCTAAAATATTAATAACAATTTCAACATTTTAAATAGTTTTATAAGTACTAAACTAAAAATTATGTTTTTATTCGCCATTTATTATTTCTTAATAAAAGCTAGTTCAACATTTACGTGTTTACGTTAAACCGGATTTCGGGATTAAAATCTTCGCCTTCCATTATATTGTTTACTATCCTCAACCGTGGCCATCAACTTATAATTTGAAATATGGTGATATGTCGGATAAACATATTTAGGGCCTACATTATTTTATAGAACAAACAAACCAAATGCCTGTTTATTAATTGCTAAATAAATTAAATTTAAAAATAAAGAATGATCGTCCCTGGCAACAATCTTTATCGGAAACTTAAGATTTCTTAGGCAGTCGTGCTACCAATTGATCCAATATTGTTTCCAAGAGATATAGTTTGAGAATAATATAAATTGCAACGCAGTTCTGAGAGAAGCTTCAATCAAATACATGCTGGTGAATAACAGTTGGGCCACAGGACACCTTGTTCAAAACGTTTATAGCTTAGTTGGGCCACGATCACCGACCAGGAGGATTATCGTCATAGCTTCGTTAGGCCACGATCACCGACCAGGAGGATTATCGTCAGTTTGGTTGGGCCACGATCACCGACCAGGAGGATTATCGTCATAGCTTATTTGGGCCACGATCACTGACCAGGAGGATTATCGTCATAGCTTAGTTGGAACACGATCACTGGCCAGGAGGATTATCGTCATAGCTTAGTTGAGTCAAGATCACTGATATGAATTCGGTTCCACCAATATTTTTGCCTTATATTAGGTTGGGCTTGTTAAGGTTAGGTTATGTTAGGTTGGGCGAGTTTAGATTAACTTATCGTTTGTCGTGTCTTACCATCCATCACTTGCTGTTTTCACTCAGCTTGAGAAAACATTTACAACCATCCTAAATGGAGCGCTACAACCCCCGAGGCCAAGTTAGTACAACAGTACGACTTGTTTACAATCTCCAAGAAAGAACTCGTGGCCCAACTGAAATGCGCCACTGTACGCGACTTTACTTAGGGGCTGATCTAAATGTATATGTGTATGTAATCTATCTTAATTTACAGTATATATAAATGTAATCTATTTTAATGTACAATATATATATATATGTAATTTATCTTAATTTACACTGTGTGTGTATATATATATGTAATCTATCTTATTGTACAGTATATATATATATACTGTAAATTAAGATAGAGACTAAGTAGGGAAGAACAACACTATTTTGGGTAAGTGTACAAACCACTTCCACAGAAGCGTCCATTAGTCAAGTTGAAGACCTTTACCGCTCCTAGGGTTTGATGGCAACCGTTTATTCGAAGGCGATCACCGGCGTTTCTCCGAGAATGTCTGGCGCCTCGGCGCCGCGAAGCTAAAAGCACGTGGGTAGACCCAAGTTTCGAGTTTCATGGGAAAGAGGGAGGACCTCTCGTTTCATTAGATAGGCTTATATATTTTAGTGACATACATAATCACGCCATTTCATTACGGGGTAAGCAAGAAACTGTACATTTAGCTCAAAAAACAACTCCGTACTTAAATCGATCCTCACTAACTTCCTCCACACTTCCCTATCCTTGGATACTTCCTTCAACATCCATACACCGAGTCTTACATGCTCTTTTATTATTAAAACTCTTAATGTTTATATTTTTCACACATTCGTCTACAACATTTAGCCGCGTCTTACATCATTTTGATTCACACACTCTACCTTCATATATTTACATGGTGTCTACTCAACTTGACCAATGGAATCCCCTACCTTTTCTCTGATTCCCCCTAATCATTTCCTAAAATTCCCGACTAAAAAGTATGTCACATGTTATGAATAATAATGTTTTAAAATGTAAATAAACATGTTTTATTTTATTTGTACTAACAATGTTTACTAGGAATTAAAAATATATTACACAGCTACAAAAAAAAAATGACTGTTTGAATCATATAATAATTTACTGATTTAATGATTATTAGACTATATTACATATTTTGAGTAAAACAACATTTTCCCGGATTTTCATTGTAATTTACCAAATTCCCGACTTATTCCAGTTTTTTCTCCAGCACTTCAAATTCCCGGCTAATTCCCGTTTTCCCTGATTTTTCCGGAGGGTAGACACCCTGTAAATTTACCTAATCACTCAATCCACACTCATCCTCTCAACATACCCAAACCAACGTAAGATGCCTATTAGATTCACTTTCAAACCGCACTCCTTCAGCACTCATTCATTACTGACTCTGTCCATACGAGTTCTTCCACATACATTTCTTAGATATCTCATTCCATTAGTGACTTTAGCATAAATTCATCGGCATCAATTCATTATTATCACCGCTATCAGGGGTGAACTTGAGGTTCCAAACGACCTTGAACTACACATATGAAGGCATTAACATACATTCATAATAACCACCGAGGCTATGTTAAGTGTGTAGCTCAAGCGATAATGGGAGTAATTGATAATTTTTATTATTAGTTAATTTAATCACGGGGTCATCAGTGATTACCTACATCGCTGTTTAGGTCCATTTAAAACAACGCTTTTTAATTTCAACAGAGTTTAGACCTTTAAATGACATTGATTTTCCCCTCTTTATTAGTATTTAAAATCATATTTGAACGTAAATATCTTCATTTTTCTTCTTTTCAGTTATTTTAAATTAAACTCATCTTTTCTAAACGACAGCCATGTTTCTATTTTTCTTTTATTTAGCTGCACGTGTTCGAAGCATGGTTTATTTCCGGGTTGTATTACGCAGTATTTAAAGAACAAATGCATAGTTAAGCCGTGTCTATTTTTAGTTTTCTCGCTCAAATAAAATAACCCCATTGGTAGATGGAAAGAGTGACCTGGGTTTGAGACTACAAAACTACGGGGAATACAGACCCAAGGCTTGTGAAACAGAGGTGGATATGAACTCGTCTTCCCCGCTGAATCGTCATGTGGAACAGACGTGTTTTGAACTATCGTTATCAAATGTATATTATCAACATCTTAGAGTGTTAAATAGTGTAACAAATAATACGTATGTATTTAAATAAATATCAACAAGTGAACAAGTATTTTTCTTAAAGTAACATCCTATCAATGCAATTCAATATGACAGCTGAAAGACGATTGATGAGAGATTTCCAGACGACACCCTTACGTAAGATAAGAAACGGGAACGGCGAACGGCTCGTAACAAAAGGAGCCCAACCCGTGGTTCGTTACAACCTGCTTCAGTGGCAGCATGGTCCAAGGCGTTACTCTCGTGTTAGATTAGACTGCCGAAGACGGGGAGATCAGGGTTCAATCCCGGTCGGGTGCACTGAGGGTGATCTTTCCTAAATGGTTTTCAACTCTTCTTACAAGCAAATGCGGGTGCGTTTCCTCTAAATTAATCTTTACTAATCCCTAACCCATTAGCGTAATTAGTACATAGGCGTATAATACGAACGGGTAGTAAAACACGGTGCTAAGAAAAAGTTTGAAAAATGATCATCCATCCATTACTTGTGTAGATTGGCTCTGTCGAGTGTAAGTCTAAAACCTATTTTGAGGGATGGTGAGCGGGAGGGTGAAAGGCGTATCGCGTGGATAGCTACCGGACAGGTCTTGCGGAAAAAATCATACGTTTGGAAATATCAGTTTTCTCGAGAACGAGTGAAAATTTTATGTTAATATTTTCAACACCCCTTCTAAGATAATGTATAGGTGTTTATTAATTGTTACATTTTATTTTTTGTTATGAAGCCGGCAATTTTCTATTGAAAAATGTCAAAATCATCGATATTCGATCACTGTTAAAATTATAGAGGAGGTGTGTATATAAAAAGTATAACTTAATCAACATGCTTCTATTCTTGGACAAACCGTTTCCTAAAAGAAAATCGTAAAACAATAAAAATTCTTGAAGATAACCGTTTGCTCCCATGGCTCTGCATTTCCACGCAAAATGAAAAGGACCAATCGCCTTAAGAATTTGTTTATAAACAACATCAAAAACAACAAAAAACGGGACAGTTTTATATCTATTACCATCGTATATCTTCACAAAAAACCGGCCTCAGGCACGATTCCCTGCTGGTACTTTGGTATTTTTCACTTAAAGAGAACTATCCCAATTGTCGCCATGGGTTAGTCAATTAGACTTAAGCTAGGTTTAAAACTCCTCTTGGTCCACACCTCCATATTCACTATCATCACGTCATCTCGTTGCTAGTACGTGTAGACAACCTCCTGTGATGTACCCTGGGTAACGTTCTGTGCCACCAGAGAAGCTAATAGTCTACATACAGGGGACCGAAGTTGGATGTCATGTTCCTCCGGTCAGTAATGCCATAAGCTTAAAAACAAACAAAAAAAAAAGTTAATTTCTCAGCTAAAGATGGTTACAACTACAGCCAAAACGTGTCAAGTTATTTCTTCAACATGGCTTAAAACCGAAAACAGTTTTAATTCAAACACCGGCCGCAAAAACTTATAAAACAAACGTGTTTTTACTATCGTTTTATCTGTCAGAAAAAGGTTAAAGTTACAGTGGACCACCTATACATAAACCTGCCTACTGTTTGTAGGATATTTAACTCAAGCATCATCAACAAGAACCTTAACTTAAATCTTCAACAACCTTCCTATACCTCTGGATTCAGGAAACACATAAATGACCGTCTCATGTTACTAAAAAAAATCCTTCCGTGTTTTGTTTTTTTCTGTCAGTGCGTGAAGCAGCTTTAGTTTTATCAGATTTCACTGTGAAGGGAGGGAAGGTAAATAACGTTTCATGAACTTTCACCCTCTTCTTTTCACTCCTTATACTCAACCCTCTATCACGCCGAAACAGGTTCATGTAACTTCTGTGAGACCGCACCTCAACCCGTTTCTAAAGAGAGAAAGAGAGAGAGAAGTTGTCTCTTGTAAAGTGATATCTTTCGTGTTGTGTAAAACACAGTTTCTCCTTTAAAAAAAAGGGGTTTCAATAGGCAGTCTGCTCGACACTTTAGCTCGGTGGTAGCGCATCTGACTATTAAGTTTGGGGTTTCATGTTCTAAAATAAGAGTTTTTAAGTAAGTAAAGGCATCTTCCACTTATTTTTTTTTACTATCAATCCCGCACGGCGTTGCCCGTGACCCACTGTGGTATAAAAATTATATAAGCCTCCTGCTCCCCCCCCCCTCTCCCCGCTCATAGTGCCGTATTTCATTTTGAAACGTTATCTCTGAAACGTAATTCTAAACCAGATTAGAAATATTTTCTTCAAAAATTTGTTTAAAATAGTCTAATTAAAAATTTAGAAATCCGGCTTCGAGGTGCATTCGGAGCCCCTTCCATCCAGCTATGTTAAAAATGTCAGATCTCTGCGTGCTGTAGATTTGGCTGGACATCGCACACAAGCAAACAAACAAACACTTCCTTTTATTATTTTTATTTTTTTATTTAGCACCGTGTCTTACTACCAGTTTTGGGTGTACGCATATGCCTACTAATTAAGCTAATGTATTAGGGATGGAGAAGGTTGAATTTAGAAAGTTTACTCACATTTGCCCATAGGAAAAGTAAAAATACGTTTTGGGAAAATTGAACTTAATAAACCTGACGGGAATCGATCCCCAATCTCGCAGTCATTGCTGGTATATAATTATTGTTATTATTATAATTATTATGAGCACCGCGTCTTACTACCCGTTCGGGTTATACGCACTTACGCTAATGTGCAATGGTAGGGTGATTGTGAGATGAAATGGAGGACCTACAGTTTAACGTGGAATCCGAACCACGGTAGTAGGCCTGACATTTCTCACATTCACAAGTTGTGATTAATACACGTCTTGTCAGAGGTGAAGGAAGGATTCAGCAATCGGATAAATCTGTGCCGGGACCGAGGATTGAACCCCGGACCCTCAGCACAGAAGTCTGACACCTTACCCCTAGACCGCCAGGTCACCCAACTGAGGAATAAAGCACGCATATTAAAACATGTCTTATCCTCTCTTAGATAAGAGTTGTGCATCGACAGCAGATCACCATCAAGTATAAATCATAACGATTTAAACATAATTTAAATTACTTGACACTAGTCAATTTTATGTCAAATAAAATTGTATTACTATTTTCTTTAGTATAAGTTGTTCGAAAAAAAAAATCCGTCTGTGAAACGTGGAAAACACAAGAAATCTTGTGTTAAAAAAGTGGTGTCGATCCTGATGACAAAGTAATAACTTAAGATTAAGGTGACTATTTATTGAGATACCCACATCAGTTTGCAAGCGAACTAAGTGTCTTAATCTTGCTTACCAGTGACAGATAAGTTAAGTTTCGAATTCCGGTTGGGAGCGGAGCGTTTTTTGTTTTGTTTTTTGTTTTCCTAAATGGCTTCCCCCTTTTTCTCTGTAAATCTGTGTAGGTGAGTTTTTGCATCATCTTGAAATCTATTACGAATTGCGGCCTGGATTTTTTTAAAGACACGTACGAGTCGCGGCCCACTCACTTTATAGATAGGTATGAATTGCATCCACCTAATTAGCAGGGTTCTTTCTATCATGATGTCTTATATTTCAGGTAGAAACTATCATCGTCTCATGTCGACATCTCTCTTAATATACAAACTTCCTCAGTTCTTGTCGTTCAATGGTTTTGACCAAAATTTGAAGGTTAGGTAAAGCTAGGTTAGGTCAGGTCAACAGCCTGGGCCGCAATTCGTACGTGGCTCTAAAAATGTGTCTCTTTAGAGGTAAACAACTCGTGCTGCCGCAACTCCCCTGCAGCCATGTAAATATGGTTGCATTCCCTCTAAATTATTCCTTCTTCATCCCTATTCCATTAGTGTGACTAATTGCTTCTAGTCCGAACGTGTTTTAAGAAAATTAAAAAATAATAATTTCGCAAGCCCAATCAACTTATCCTCTCCTGAAGCTGTCGTTATAACGACATCACTTCTTTGTAAAATACATTTATGCCACCTTCATCTCCTTCTTGTAAAGTCAACTTAATTTGCAAGTAAAATTTGAGTCGGTTTTATGTCACAAATTTTATCGATAAAACAAATTTTCTTCCTAAAAGTGTCTTGTGACGTTTTGCAGAAATTAATTTGTAAACGCCCTCTTCTGTTGCCTCATGGTCTAACGCGCTACTCTCGCAGTAGATTATACTGCGGATGACGGGGAGATCGAGGTTCGAATCTCGGTTGGGTGTTCCGAGGGTGGATTTTCCATAATGGTTTTCCACTTTGTATCCACGCAAATGGTGGTACACTACATATAAATAGATAATCATCCTAATCCCTAAAACCATTAGCGTAATTAGTACACACGCGTATAGCCAGAAAGGGTAGTAATACGTGCTCCTAAAATAAATAATTATAAATGTGCTTTGTTTCAATTTACTTCAAAGACCCGGAAAAATTGGTTGAATTATTGGTTAGGAAAATTACTTCTCCATGTACCCTCTTGGATAAAACAAGAAAAAGTAAACATTTTATAATAAATTATTATATATAAGGGTAAGGAAAGTGTAATTTGAAAGGATGATACGAAATTCTGCAAATAAATTTACTATCTTATGTCTTCTTCGTTTCTTTTTCTAAAAACCTTTTGGTACTTCTTCATAGCTATCATTTCTCTTCATATTCCTATATTTTCACGCATTTCTTCCTTTTTATTTTCAGCTCTAGGGCGTCCTCAAATCGTCCCGGAACTAAACGATCCATAGCGATGCGACCTCCGAATAAAATTATTAGCTTTATATTATCAGAGGTAAAAAAAGTTTCATTTCCGAAGTGAATCTAAAAAGTTAGGCATTAGTCTAAAGAAACATTTGATTTAGAAAATCTATCAATTCTTATGGTAGATATATAATAACTAGGAAGCGTCATTAAATATTAGAGCTTACTATAATTGTATACGTCCAAGAGTTTTATTTAAAACCAATTAATTTGGTATTTCACATGTCATAAAATAATAAATCTTTAGATTATTGATATTTGAAAACCTACTATAGTAATTTAAAATAGACTTATTCTGCCCTTCTAAGTACCCGTTCAGGTGATACATTAATTACGCTAAGGGGATAAGGATATGTAAAGTAGAATTTTAGGAGACATTTACCCGAATATGCGTGGAGAGAGGTTGGGAACCTATCAAGGAAAATCCACCCTCAATACACTCGATTGGGATTCGAATACCGAAATCTCCGTTATAGACAGTCCAGTCCAACACGAGTGTCGCTTCAGACCATGCGACCACCGATACTGGTTGAGAGAGAGAGATACTTAGATAATCAATAGTGAGGTCGTGAACAAATAAAACTGATTAAAAGAAGTTTTTATAGATTATTTGCTCACCTCTTCACTGTTTACTATTTAATTCTCTCTTTAAATTATTATTATTATTATCATCATCATCATCAATAATATTTGGTCAAATATCAAGAATAGAGAATTGTGTATCGGGAAGAAATACTATATTATCAAAAATAACTATTTAGTGTAGGAGTGTTTACATGAAAACTGTTTTAAATCAAGTATTTCATTTAAAGGTCAATAATGTTCCTTTTTATCTTTTTTTATTCGAATGTTTTGATTCTATTATTGGACGACATTAACTTACTTTACCTGACCCTTAAACTAATTTTAACACGAGCTATCAATGACTAAACCTATGAGGTATTGGATGTGGAGGGTAAATTTAAATAAATGCATAACTACATTTGCGTAGAGAGAGGATAAAAAACACACTGATAAATCTCGTGTTGAAAATATCCCTCAGGATGGAGTGGGGGTTCAAACACCCATCAAATTTGACCGTATGTGATGCGATTCTAACGCCTTAGACCGCGTGGTAACTGCCATACAAAGTAATTTGAATTTAGAGTTGAACATAATTTATTTTTATATTTCTGTCTACATATAGGCCTAGGTTATAAATGGACTAATATAATGGTAGGTTGAGGAGGGTGATTTAAAATAAGTGCACCCTCATTAGCTTAGACAAATAAAGGGAAAACCACAGTGATACAGCTCATGCTGAAGTCTACGACTCTTTAAATGGAACAAATGCAGTAATAATTGATACAATATCCCAAGGTTTAACGTTTTCACTTCATTTTAATTTGTTCTAAGAAAGTTAAAACACACCAAAAAATTAATCAAATAAGCAAAAAAAGCTTTAACCTCGATTCCAATTCTTTTCTCAAACTCGCGTGTAGACTACAGCGCTTGGTGATTGAATGTAACACTGTCACAGAATTTGAAGTTTTCTGCCATCGTGTGGTGTGGACCAGATATATTAATGCATACTTGCATTTACGTACGAATCAAAGTTTTTCTCTGCTATTCATTAATATTAAATTTTCACCAAAACAAATTCTGAGAAACTTATCGGACCACTTTTTTATCGTTATATGTACCTCTTTACCTTTTTTTTAATTATTTATCGTCTTTACGTCTTGTCTTCTACACCAAAGAGGAAGGAAGTCGCCATAACTTGGAGAACACATCTAGTACAATTCTCCATTGTTTGTCTGCAGAAATGTTTACCTACACGAGTGAGACTTTGACAGCTCCCTATGCAAACATTAGTGACAACTTGGCATTGAAAGTCTGCTTCATAGACTTCCCTCGCAAGGTAGACCTTGTTTGGAAACACCTCGGGCTATGTTCTATTGTGTGAATGCGAACAAAATTATGCAAGTAGTTCTTTGAACAATACCCTCGCTCCATTCATTCAAAATATGCCATGTACGCCATGTTCTTATCGTTGATTAAAGTCTTAACATCTATGAAGTATCTACTATTATTTCTCCTTGGATCTTAAGTTGATATTTTTTATTTGGTCAAATTAGACAAGGAATAAATATAACTATATTTAATACATGCCTAATCACGCAGTTTCCTTATCGGGTAGGCAAGAAACTATACATATATCTAAAAAAAAAACACAACAGCTCCGTACTTAATTCATCCTCAATAACTTTCTCCACACTTTCCTATCCTTGAATACTCCCTTCAACATCCATACACCGAGTCACACATGCTCTTTTATTGTTAAAACTCGTAACTTTTCTATTTTTTTTCACACATTCGTGTACAACATTTAGCCACGTCTTACATGGCCTACCCCATCCTATTGATCCATACACTCTACCTTCATATGTTTAGTTTATTTATATATTTAATAATATATCATATTCATAGAGAATAACCGCTATTCATTAGGTTTACGACTGAAGTTTTAACGTGTGCTCGTTTTTCCTCAATTAAATATAACATTTTGCCTCTGCAGGATGTCTACCGAATTACGTAAAGAATATGTAAGGACTTTTTAAAGACTTTTTCATGCCCTATACATAGATATTCATGCCCCCCCCCCCCC
>CABFWB010003713.1:0-17862 GCA_902151455.1 Timema bartmani
ACACTTAAAAGAACTTTAGCTAAATCAATGGAAATACAAACGTTCCTTTCACAAAACTTTACCTTAAATACTTTTTTTGCTCCACTTATTACTATCCATCCGGGTGGACATACACGATTGATTACACTAATGGAGTAGGAATGTGAAAAATAGGATTTACAGGATATATAACCACGTTTTCCTAGAGAAAGAGTGGTAAACCATTTAGATAAGAACAACTCAGTACATAAGAGATGGACATCCAACGGAAAAAAAAAAATTAAACATCAATACTTTAACATCGATGTGAAAAAAAAAACTCATTGACGAAATATCGATAGATATTTAGTAATATAATAATTTGTGGGTTTTTTGAAATCAATTAAATAACTGTAACTAATGTGCGTTTTTAATAAATTAATCTACGCTTACAGTATCAATTCAAACAAATTTCATTCATAAAATAATATACACAGTAACCAAAAAAATCCTCTTTGGAGAGTAGACATAATAATTTATAGTTTTCATTTCATAGTTAGAATAACCACAATCGGTCGTTAAATATACAGGGTGTACCGTGAAGTTACTAACAAACTCCGTCAGCGTGTTATACAGATCATTTGACTTTAGAAAAGTTAATATATGCCTACACATTGAGTTAATTTGACTCCATTACTGAGATACAATACATGTAAGCCAGAAACACGAGAACAGTCGATACAGGTGATAACCGAAGCCATCAATGGACTCAGAAACGAACTTGACTACATGCAGTAGGAGCATGCCATGGTGCAAAATGTCACAGCCTGCATGAATAGTACATGTGGAGGTGATTGAAATCATAAACGGATTTAACTTGTACATAACATCAGAATAATAAATAATTACCGTTATATACATTTGGTATTTTCATTACCTGTGAGTAAGTACGTCATTCATGTGGCTGCAGCTCCAGTACGGTTCCACATAGTCCTATTGTGGATACTAACTTTTTATTTTCAAATCATGTCTAGAACACGTGGTACATACTGTATATCGGTGCCTTCCACATCGACACAATGTATCGACTGCTGAAAATCGGTGACCAACAAACATCGAGCATCAAACTTTCAACATCAATGTTAATCCTCACAGTACACCTGGCAAGGGTTGACACATTAACCTTCCCGTTAGCAGAAAACCAGACAGGAGAATCTTGACGTTTAGTTCAACTGCTCATCAATGCGGGTGCACAATACTGAACAGTAATAATAGTAATAATAATATATCTGGAAATATTACCGGGAAAGGGATTTTTCCTGGACACTCTGACCGTGTCAATGACCCGTTTTTCAACCCCATACCCTCGCCAGAGTGTGTCTGGACACGTTAGGTAAGTGCAGGCAGTCTATGACTGGTACATGAGGCTGAGAGTCATGTTGGTCACGTGGTGCTGCCTTGTACTGTGCTTGTGTAAGTCAGGAACTACGCCCAGCTACTATACCCACTCTGTCTTGTGAGGAAATGACTCTCTTCCGATCTCTTTCTTCTAGCTTCCCCCGTTTTTGTTTCATTTTGAATAGAGACTAACCTTCTCCACACCAGGAAAATGTAACCTTACATTCGGCTGTGTAACTACACGACGATATCTTGATCATGTCTTGGTTGGGGTTCACACTGCCAACCAGTCAGGTGACCGAGTGGACAGGAGCCTGTGTTTTAAACCCAGATGATGACAAATAGAATGCAACTATTTGTGTTTGTGTTCTAATAAAACCCACAAACCTGACACCCACAGCCCTTGGTACTAGACTGGGAGGCTAGTGCTGTTGTCTATCATCCTGTATTATCAAGTAGAGCGTATATATGCTGACCTAAAGCTCCCGGAATCGTATCTTGTAGAAGAATGAAAATGTATTAATCTAAAATATGTCTTATTACCATTCACTTACCGGCAAATTAATTATGGTCTGGTTATTGGGTTTGTCCTAGTAATACTGTTCAATCCTAGCTTAACCAGTACCATAAGTATTTGACTGTATTTTGATGCTTTGGGTTGTATTAGTTTGTAAGTCGTGGTCTGATGTAAAACCGTGCTCATAATTGTATGTAATATTTCTCAAATACAATATTTTAAATATAAGTTCTCTAATTTGTTATGTACTTGTGTAATAGAGTTAAAACCGATAAATGGGGTTTGGCTTGGTAAAAGATAGGGGTTGCAACCCTAGTGACAGGAATATACAGGATATTATTACAATTCCACATACTCATCCTATTCACTTGGGCTATCTAAGTCACTATGAGCAATATTAATCAACCATGTCATGTTCTATTAGGTCGTATGTTTCAAACTAAAAGGTGGAAGAACAAGTACATATTTTTTTTACTAAAATATAAATTTTGATAAAACCCTCACTGGTAAACAGTATCAAAGGCTTCAAAATATTCTTGACTGTTTTTACGGTGACTTTGAGGCTGAATGACGTTTGAGTGTACATACATGTTTTTCCATTATCCCGCCACATACATGCTGTTAAACCTCCACTAAATTCGCACCTTTCTCATCCCTACCCGACTCACTAGTGTGAAAATGGGGATATTGAGGGTGGGTGGTAAGACGGTGAGAATGTGTAATTGTTTGTCACTGAATGTACAGTAAAATAGAATATTTTACACACGGATTACAACATTTCGTTTATTACTCGAGGCTCAAATATATGCACAGAATTTTCAAACGGCGTCACTTCAGGTATTGACAGATTTTACAATATTGGCTCTATTCAGAAACGCATCGCTTTATTGAGTATGTGTATGTGTGTGTGTGTGTGTGTGTGTATGTGTGTGTGTGTGTGCGCACAATCCCCCCAAAAAACACAGCGCGAGTTTCAAAAGAGTCCTTTAATTACGCAGATCCTTTTTGTTCACTAAAAATTGCGTTCCATTAGTGAACGAGAGCAGGACTACTCTTTCCCCCCCTTCCACGGATTCGAATAAAAAAAATTGGTAGGAAGCAACCGGCAATAACAGACGAGATTCAAACAACAAAAGTGAACAAAAATCGAATGTTAATCATGGAAGAGTTGGCTCTGAAAGGGTAAATCAGAAGTCAACTCGAAATGGGTCGAATTTTTTTATTTACAAAATACTTGTGAAAGTACTTGAGGTTTTCATGAAGGTTTTAGCAATACTTTTAACCTTCTTTCAATCTGTTTGGGAAAATATTTAGTACAAAATAAAGTGTCATCATTTAATACAAAATATTATTTATTTTGGAATATAAATGTTTTATTGATGATTATTACAAGTAATTATGTTTCCATTTGGAAGACTAATACTATCTCGTTTATTAAGCATATTTTATCACTAACTATGCCATTTTAAAGAACAATTTAGCGCAATTATTTGATTTGACATTTTAAATTAACATATCATTTTTTTAGATTTAACTGTAAAAATGATAAATGAATTGAATTAATCATCGTCTATAAACATCTAATAACTTATTTTAAACTTTGTGTGGTTTTAACATACACATCATTCAATGAATATAACGTTTAAATTTTTTTGTTAAAATAAGATAATTAATTGATAAATGTTTCTAGATCTTTATTAACTATTAATGTATGATTTTCTTAGATATATTTTCGTGAAATATAACTTTAAAAAATGTGTATTATAAGCTGATTCTCTATTCCAGTTTCAAGATATAAATTCTTGAAAATGCATATTATCACCCTTCGATCTTAGGTTATGTATATCAAGATGTTGATATGTATATTTCTTATTGTGTAACCTTGGATTAAGTACCTACTATAAGAGTGGTTTTGTAGAACACAAACACGTTGACAATATATCCCAGCAGTCAGTAATGATGGTCTGGAAATATTCCTATAGTTATAGAGGTTGTGTAGAACACAAACACGCTGACAATGCTTCCCAGCAGTCAGTAATGAAGGTCTGGGAATATTCCTATAGTTATAGAGGTTATGTAGAACACAAACACGCTGACAATGCTTCCCAGCAGTCAGTAATGAGGGTCTGGAAATATTCCTATAGTTATAGAGGTTATGTAGAACACAAACACGCTGAAAATGCTTCCCAGCAGTCAGTAGTGTTGGTCCGGGAGCTTCCTGCAGTGTTTTAAGCCATGCAAACCTGTTTTTCCTGCGGACGCCCCTGTGTTTTCCATCCATACTACCTGCGTCATAGAGAGGTCCTAGTCCCAGGTGCAGAGAGGGATTACCTGTGGCACAGAGTAGTGGCCATCATAAAACCATTATAGTTCCTCTCGCACGGGCCTTCTGGATTACTGCCAGTTGGACACAACTTACCGGCCTGCTCTTCAAAAGGAATTAATTGGAGTTCAATTGCTCGCAGGCGTATGGAGATGGGACATTTATCCTGGATAATGTTTTCAAAATAGAATACAAAGTACTGGTCCCTGTTTCAATTAGATAAATTATTTTACATTTTGGCGAAAAGGGGCTTAGCCCCACACTCAGTAGAGAGGCTATGATGGAAAATACTCGTGTAACTGTTTGTTTATATGCCCTATGTTAATATTTCCTAGTGAATATGCAACATAGTCCTGTTGGAGGACATTTTGCTATATCACTAGTAGATGAAGGGGTAGCTACGGATAACATTATTAATTTGCTAAAATTATGAAGACACCGGTAAAATCCCTTTTTAACGAGTGATAAGCTAAAATGAGTTGAACAGAAACTAATCCAGTATACTTTGAATCTGGTTTCACGTTTATAAATTTTTTGAATATTATTATTTTATATTTAAAAAACTTATTACAATTTTAGTACATTTTCTGAAAAATACTATCGTAATCTAGGAATTATAGTTAATAATTACATACTCAATTTTGAATAATTATTTCCATTTTTTTAAATTCATACCATGCGACACAAAGCTAAAATATTCACGACTTATCAACTAAGCTACCGATATAATGTTCCCGGGTAAGTCCAATTTTCATAAGGGCCTTATCTGACAGTTAGAATTGTCCCTAGATCTACTTTCAAGCAATCATACGTCAGGTCATGATATCTTTAGCTGGCACTTTAGATAGATAGTCTCTAAACATATAAAATAAAGCTAATAAAATAGCGATTAAGTGGGCAAAAAAATTAATTTTTAATTTATAAAAGGCCCCTTCACTGAATATATGAATAAACCAGATCCATCCATAGTATATAGAAGCGACTCTCCCAAGCTATTTTATCTAGGGTTTTATCATTCAACGATCTGTAACGATGCCTTGTTTTTCGTTTCGCATATTTTATTAGTTTTAAGTAAAAATCTCCATCTTTAGGTAAAGGAGTGGTAAAGTTTGTGCTTTGCAACGTATAACTACAATTTTTATTACCTACTTAATAGAACCCTAGCAACGCTAAACGTCTTTTTAGAGTGTCTTGTACAAAGTGATTTCACTATGGTTATTTTGAAGAGTTTGTTCATGTAATTATTAATATTTGAGTATGTATTTAATTAAAATTAACAAATAGTTAACGAATTTATAAAATTGACTCACTAATAAAATAATCCTATCTTTGATTTCATAACATTCAGTAATGTTGTCATTATTTACTATATTTTATTTTTATTTTAAAATATTTTCTAAAAAGATATATGGTAGTTAAGCCTACTAAAACTAACATAAAAATATTATTTAAACATAACTAAATAAGAATCAAATAGCCGAAGCTATTATTTATGCTTTTTAGTGAGGAATTTTCCATCTACGTAGATATCATATTCTGAGAATTGAAAAATGACACCTTTACACGAGAATCTAAATCGAACCCTGGACCTTTGGCTTGGTATGCCAATGCTCTACTGCTGAGCTCATAGACCATGCCTTAAAATATGAGTGAGAATGACCATGAGCACGGGACGATTCCAGGAGAGCTCAGTGGTAGGGCTTACCAAGCCAAAGGTCCCGTGTTCGATTCCCGTGTCCAGGTGTCATTTTTCAATTTTCAGAATTTGATAACTAAATAAGCTAAATTAAAAGCTGTACATTTACTTCGAAATTTTGTATGCCGAATTTTTAAAATATATAATAAGTGAGTTTATTTAAAAAAATATTCTTAGATCAAAAAAAGATAATTAAAATTGGTATGGTTAACACTTTATTGGGCTACCTACAATATTTATGTTTAAAAAATTTAACAAATGAAAAATAGGACTATATTAATATTAATTTTAAAATAACAAGCTTTTTTACTCAGATAAAATTTAAAATATTAACTTTACCATCTATCAATAATTGTGGTACCTCTGATTCTTAAGCCTAACACGCAATAACTAAAGCTATAATTACTTGTGTTTCAAAGTAAAACCAAATTAATAAAACTATAGTTTTACAATTTTTATACAATCGCCTTGGTCGCCAAAAAATTGAATATTTATAGTTAAGTCAAGCAAATCGTTGAACACGGATGCACTCAATGCTAATAATGTTGTCTTTAGTTTATATATTGTACAGTATAATGGAGCCTTTGTATTCCATTTGCTAAATTCTTGGAAACTTAATCATTTTTCCAGTATTGTCAGCTTTAAAACTCAGCCGCTTGTAACTATCCGGAATTCTGTAATACACCAATTCACAGTACGATATAAATATTTCAAAATTAGCGACTCACATTCACTTCAAAACAACGTGTTTGATATTTTTGTTCTGACACTAAATAGCACACTTAATTTTCTTCCCTTGAGTGTCATTGTCTTCCCGAGCCCCGCATCGGATGGGGCGTGTTCTAGCACGTCACTCTGTTAGACTTGATTGCCAGTAACTGAAAGAATCCCACTTGAGTGTACTGAGGATAATTCCTACTAAATATTTTCCCACTCTCCCTCTAAGCGGATGAATGTACATTAACTCTAAAATTCCACCTCCCTCATCCTTATTAATGCATAAGTATAGCCTTAAGGGGTGCTGAGGCCCATCGAAAAATAAAGTCAACTTGGAGACGGTTAACAAACTCGGGACCACTGGATTTGTGGGATGGGTGAAGAGTGTTTGGGGGTTGACAACGAGCTATTATTTTTAACTCTAGTTTTTTTATTTAAAAATCACTAACGATAACACAATACTCTAGTCTGCATATTCTGACAAACTATTTAAAATGTCACCCAGCAGGATTCAAACACGAAGTCCTTAAGTTGTAGTAAACAAGCTGTTAAGAATGATACCTTAGTGTCATAAGCCTTTAATTAATTGTATTTATAACAATAGATTTAACATTTATACATGGCACAATATGCATAATGTCCCTTCCCTCCCAAAAGTGCTTTGAGCCCATTACAATGAAAATTTAAATGCTTTTAAAGCCATGAACAAATAATTATTGTAGTTTTTTATGTATGTGGTTCAAACTTCTCAACAATAAATGAATTGAGCAAGTGCTATTTATACGACGATACTAGCGCTTTATGGCTTCAATGAATGATCAAGGTATCCAAAGATTAGATCGACCCATATATCTTAGATCTTGGCCAGTAGTAGCGAGAAGACTATTTATAAATTACACTAAATCCGATTTGATGAAATATCTAGTAACATCACAAAAAAATCATAACGAATGTTTTATAAGAAACTTACTTTAAATAAATTGACTAAAAATCAATTTAATGAAAAGTCTGTTGGCCTAAAGTTATTTAGCCTAAAATCATTAACCCTAAAATTAATTTCGAGTAAAACATAAAAGGCTGTTAAATTTTCCAAATGTCTATTGGCCTGAAGTAATTTGGACTAAAGTCATATAACTTAAACATTAACTTCGGAGACAGTCAGTTGACCTAAAGTCATTTTTCCTAAAGTGTAGGCCAAATTAAATGTACCTGTTGTGACTGGAAGGAAGAACAGGCGCTGGTTCATCCTTCAAAAGTTTCGGTACATCTATAAATACTATAAGGGTCAAAGTTTAATATGAATATATCATAGAATGTATTTCAAAAGGACTTTTGGTTTCATCCCGATCCAAAAAAATATAATCGAGGAAAAAATTCATTGAAAAGAGGTCAGCTACATTTTATTTGATACAAGAAATAAAAGGCTGTAACAAATTGTGAATCTAGTTCCTTTGACCTCTCAAGCCAGGTTAAAGGGAAGGATCATGTTTGATGTAACAGTTTCTATTTGTCCTGTACATGTCCTACACAAAGATCTGACACCACCGTCTTCTCCCGTTTCCCTCCCATTTGTTCAGTTCTGTGTAAGAAGTCTCAACCACCACACACACAAATAAAAGGAGAGACAAAAACTTTTGGCTGTAAAAGGATGTTTTGAGCGAAGAAGGGGTGGAGGTATATAATCTCCCCCTATAGGGGCATTTACAAAGGAACGTATTGCTGGGCTGTTGACATTGATCTGTCGCAGCAGATGTCACCGTTTGATGTGGCCAGATCGCAGGACTGGAAACATATCCCTTATTTGACATTACTGGTGTCCCTCTCAGGACTTGGAGGAGAAAATGATACATTGTAATAATAACAGATTAAAATAAAATATATTGTTACTGTCCTATGACTGCAGTATTCTCTATGGGCTACTAACTTTGCCTAACCTAGAAATATAGTGTAAATATGTTTGATTTTAAATTAATCTCTTAAATGTGTCTTGTAAGGAGATAATAAATGATAACTAGCAATCAATCCTCAGAATAACCAGTTACCACCAGTCAAAGTGGTTAATACATTTGTAATAATATGGAACTAATGCATTTTTTCCTAAGCTAATAATCATGTGGATGTAGTCAAGGCCGTAGCCAGCCAATAATTTCAGGGGGGGTTTGGTGGGTATATCCCCCAATTGCCGGAAGCTAGAAAAATTTTTAAAGGATAAACCGTTCTAGAAGCTATCTGAAGTGATTTTTAAGGCAACATTACCCCCTAACTGCTGGAGGAGATGACAAATTCTAAATATTAAACACCTCTAGAAGCTCTATGAAGTGCTTTTTAGGGTAACACAGCCCCCTAATTTGTACTTATATCTCAATTTTGATATTGTTTGAACCATAAATAAAGCCATATATATTTTGTTCATAGAATTTCGGAGGGGGTTTGAACCCCAAGAACCCTCCGCTGGCTACGGCCTTGGATGTAGTGTTATATAAATATAAAAACATCCGGCTGAATTGAGACCTAGGGAAAAAGCTTCACTCATAATTTATCTGAACCATCCGGTCACGAAGACAGTACTCTTTCAACATATGTATAATATGTATTGCCAGATCATTAGTGGTGGACACGTGGACTAAACTTCACGTTCATCTAGTTGAATTTATTGATGAAGGGTAAGGTGAGACTCGAATCTTAGCTGGGTGCTATGATGGTATTTTTTCTAAATATTTTTTCACTTTCCTTCTATGCCAATTTGGGTTCATTAATTATAAATTATACCTTCCTAATCCCTTTCTTATAATTTTAGTTAAATACAGATAGCTTTTAACGTAGTCTAATAAATAAAACAAATGAAATTACTAAATGTTAATTTCTAGACATATTTAGTTTATAAATGATAAAAACATACTTTAAATATTCAAAGTAATATAAACACCTATTTAGTACGGCTTTTCTAATTCTTGACACATTTTAAAGATAGATAAACCTTGTCCAAACAGCTCTAAGATTTTGATAAGTCATCGACTAGGGTTCATACCCCTCTGAAAATGCGTGTTTGTATCAACCCTAATACTTGTTTACTGTGTTGGCTAAAGGCCGACAAACATCCCGGTTTAGGTCAAACTACGTCCTTCTGGTTCAGAGGCACACAAGCCTGCACCTGACAGGTCAGTATTTGATTAGAAACGGATATCCATTAGCTGCGTATTGTGGATGGAAAGAGGGGGCAGGGGATTGCAGGGGATTGCAGGGGTACGAGGGCTTATTTCAACTGCGACCAACAGTTTTAAATCTATTTGTCCGCCAATGCGAGTGTTAATTAACTTTCTGTATAAAATTAACACGAAGTCAACGATTCTGCGTGTTCCAAATTGAACTCTCTACTTCATAATCTACGAGGTACTGTACATAAACGCAATAATTGCTCGCTAATTGGTTTACTGCTGTCAGGCACAAAGTGTTATGATTACATTTTGTCCTAGTAATCTAATTTTGATTGAAAAAATAAAGTTACATAAATAATGTTTTTTCCTCTTACAATTTAACGTCGTACAATTCAATTGACATTAATCAAATATACGTGATTACGTATAATTTGGTTTGTTCTTGGTAGTTACCTTATTTTGCTATTTTAGAAAAATAGCATATATGGGATAAACGTTTTGTGGTGGTCTTATGTGGGGCTCTAATGAATGGTTATTTCTAGATAGGCAGCTAGACAATTGTGTCTCAGTAATAACGTTTTGTGGTGGTCTTATGTGGGGCTCTAATGAATGGTTATTTCTAGATAGGCAGCTAGACATTTGTGTCTCAGTAATTAAAAGTATTACTTTTTAATTTAACATTAAATTATATTTCGTTCAAATTATTGATTATAATGGAAGTTATACTTTACCTGGATTGCACGTGAATGGGTAATGTGGGCACTTGTAGAACCTACTGGCCAGTACGTGGGGGGATAATTTGTCCTTGGGGACCTCACCTGGTTCTCACGTGAGGGTATAATGGGGTTCTTTGGAGCCTCTGATGTGTACATGAGGAGATAGTGGGGGCACTTAGTGACCGCATTAGATTTGGATATAATTGGGTTATGGGAGCACTTGGGGACCAAATGAGGCCTTTCATTGTCCCTAAATAGAAACACACCCTTACCGTTTGTCGAGTGGTCTGAGGCATTAGACTTGCATTTGCAGTATGTCACCGTTGATGGATAAGTAGGGGATCGAACCCTGTATATGTGTATTTAGAATGATCTCTCATTGATTTCTAGCTATTGGTTTTTCCGTTCCTCCTCCACGCTATTGAAAACTGCTTCTTCTGAAACTACCATCTGCATCCAAACAACTTTTGTTGTTGTTGGGTAGGTCCAACACCTTACCGCAGTCGTTAGCGTGTCTGTCTACTGAGCTAAGGGTCCCAGGCTTGATTCCTGGCATGACCGAATAATGTATCATTGGTGAAATGTGGGTTTCCTCTTTAACAGTGATGAATTAACGGCTGGGGGTCTCGTTGTTGTTTATGTTATAGATTAATATTAATTTATAAGTCATGTGTTGATATAATTAGTCGGTTCAGAAAATATACGTTAAATACCTCAAATAAATTAAATTAAATTTTTTGCACCAAGTACTTCTACTCTCTCGGGCGTTCCTCATATATAGGACTAAGAGAGTAAGGATGAGCAAATCAGAACTTTAGAGAAATTATATCCACCCACATTGTGGGCAGCCTTATGAGAATAAACACCCTCATGGCACTTGACCAGCATTCAAACCCTAACCTTACCGTCACCAAAAATCTAAATAGACGAGACTACATATTATGTCTCCGTTCCCACTGTAGGTGTCAATAACTCTTTTGTTAGACTTAATAATAAAAGCAAGATTCATAGAAACATAATTTTTAACCTTAATCTAGAGTATTATTCTTGTTTTATTACTTTGAAATTTTTTTCACTATTTTATTTTCATCGAAAAACGCTTACACAAAACTATAAAATGTATGTTTAAATTAACTTTTATTCAGGATAAAATGTGAAAATCTGAAGTAGAACTCTGGGAGAGAGAAAAGTTTATAAAATATAAAATTGGTTATGGACGGTATTTATAATATTTTACTATTATAATATTATTTCATAGCTGTAGCTATTTATCTAAAAGAACACTATCAGATTACATTACTTGACGTATAAAGATTTGAAACGAGTTTTAGTAGCTTTTGAAATGGTCAGATAAGTTTCTTCTTACCAAAATCCTAATATAAAATGATTTTTCTCTACAAATAGTCCCTGATTTTCAATTGAAACATTCTCTGATTTTATACTGCTAAAAACCATATTTTTTCCTTTCTTTTAATACAGAATTGTTGAATATACAATAACTAAACGAAGATAAACACAACCAACCCACCAACCCTTCTGAATCCAAACATAAAGGAAGGTTACACGTTCTAAGTAAAAAAATAATTATATATACAGTAAGGGGACAATTTTTACTCCAAGACTGCCCTGTGTCTCTATCACCAGTTTGCCATGTGAGCATTGAAAAAAAGAGGTCCGTTAGCCCTCAAGGGAATCATCAATGGTCACGCCGCATGCCGGGACGACGCTCGACGCTTGACTGATGACGTCAGCTTGGACGCAATATCGACGCTGCGCTACGTGCTTTACTTACTTCATAGCAACGCTTCCTCTTCCCCTGGTGGTGACATCTAGTCGGGATGCGGAGTAAACACTTGATAGTGTCTCGGCGGGGGAAGGGAGTGACGCTGAGACGTGGAGCCATCTAGTGGCGACGCCATGAACCAACATACATGGAATTGAACGGAGGAAATAAAGTTGCTACAGTCAAAAAGGCTTTTTCCACTACTTACAAATTTCAATCATTAAAAAACAGGTTTGTAATTTTCTGAGAATCCTTTTTATTCGATAGCAAAGTTAAACACTATCTAGATGCTATAGGGTTAATCCTGGCACTGATATATTTATGGAATATCTAGAGATATTTCCATGTCTTTAATAGATTTACGCACTCTATAGAATTCGTGTCTTGTCAATAAATGTTATAAACTATCTAGACGGCTTGTTAAGCTACTGACAGATTTATGAACCATCTAGAGTTCGTTTTATGTTAATAACAGATTTAGGCACTATCTAGAGTTCTTGTTACGACAATTTCAGATTTCAGTACTATCTAGAATGATTGTTTTGATACTTTCATAATTAGGTTCTAGGTAGAGCCTTGAGTAATTAGTCCAGAATAATTTTTTTTCATTATTAGAGCATGGGAGGGGATTGATACGCTACACCCACCAAATTACTTCCACCCATTATATTGTAGTAACAATCCTTTGAATCAAGAGTTTGACAACCTGTAGTTTTGTGTTCTTAAAATTATTTTACGAAGTTATTTTTATCCTTACTTTTATAAAAATCTCTTCTTAAATAATAATAATAATAATAATAATAATAATAATAATAATAATAATAATAATAATAATGCTCTCAGATTTAAGAACCATTGTAAGTTTAGTTTTTAAATACATTTCCACTCACATTTCATAATGTCTCCTTATTTGTTGTTCAGTAGCTAATTTCCGTCCTAGATTGCACCAGCCTTTCCTCCACTTCTACCGAACATTCCAGGGTTGAATTTGTTCCCTTGTGACTGTATAGCGTAGCCCGTCCAATACATTCTACTTCAAATGTTGATTTCAACGTCCTAATTTAAGATAACTACTTCCCACAGCTCATTAAACCTCTTGCCTATTATCTATTAATCACTTGGAGATGTTTGTCTTAAATTACCCTTTGCACGTGTAGCTGGGTCTTACTTAGAGGCATACATTGTGTATATTGACTGTATAGAGCTACAGTATTGTGTTACTTAGAGGTCAATAACGTGGACATGACTTGTATAGAGATTTAGTCTTGTGTTTCTTAGAGGCTGATATCATGTACATGACTTGTATAGAGCTACAGTATTGTGTTACTTAGAGGCCGATAACGTGGACATGACTTGTATAGAGATTTAGTATTGTGTTACTTAGAGGCTGACATCTTGTACATGACTTGTATAGAGCTATAGTATTGTGTTACTCAGAGGCCGATAACGTGGACATGACTTGTATAGAGCTTTAGTCTTGTGTTACTTAGAGGCTGACATCTTGTACGTGACTTGTATAGAGCTATAGTATTGTGTTACTTAGAGGCCGATAACGTGGACATGACTGGTATAGAGATTTAGTATTGTGTTACTTAGAGGTTGACATCTTGTACATGACTTGTATAGAGCTATAGTATTGTGTTACTCAGAGGCCGATAACGTGGACATGACTTGTATAGAAGCTTTAGTCTTGTGTTACTTAGAGGCTGAAATCTTGTACGTGACTTGTATAGAGCTATAGTATTGTGTTACTTAGAGGCCGATAACGTGGACAAGACTGGTATAGAGATTTAGTATTGTGTTACTTAGAGGCTGACATCTTGTACATGACTTGTATAGAGCTATAGTATTGTGTAACTTAGAGGCCGACATCTTGAACATAGCTTGTATAAAGATGGAGCGCATTTATTCTTTTTTGGCACTGAAAGATACTTAAGATATTCCTAGTGAGACTTTAGCTGTCACAGACCACGCCTATCTTAAAATATAGCCCCGTAGCTCACCTATATTATAAAGAACCTTGCGGCTCGCCTAAACTACAAGAGATATGGCCATATATCTATAAATATACTACAATTTACCATATAAAGATCTTGTGGGTTTCCTGTTGTCACAGGCTCTTGTATCCCAAGGAGTTTGTGGGCTTACTGTTGTCACATACTCTTGTATCCCAAGGAGTTTGTGGGTTTCCTGTTGTCACAGACTCTTGTATCCCAAGGAGCTTGTGGGCTTACTGTTGTCACATACTCTTGTATCCCAAGGAGTTTGTGGGTTTCCTGTTGTCACAGGCTCTTGTATCCCAAGGAGTTTGTAGGCTTACTGTTGTCACATACTCTTGTATCCCAAGGAGTTTGTAGGCTTACTGTTGTCACATACTCTTGTATCCCAAGGAGTTTGTGTGTTTCCTGTTGTCACATACTCTTGTATCCCAAGGAGTTTGTGGGTTTCCTGTTGTCACAGGCTCTTGTATCCCAAGTAGTTTGTGGGCTTACTGTTGTCACATACTCTTGTATACCAAGGAGTTTGTGGGTTTCCTGTTGTCACATACTCTTGTATCCCAAGGAGTTTATGGGCTTGTTGTTGTCACAGGTTCTTGTATACCAAGGAGTTTATGGGCTTGTTGTTGTCACAGGTTCTTGTATCCTAAGGAGTTCATGAGTTTAATGTTGTCACAGACTCTTATATCCCAAGGAGTTTATGGGTTTCCTGTTGTCACAGACTCTTATATCCCAAGGAGTTTATGGATTTCCTGTTGTCACAGACTCTTGTATCCCAAGGAGTTTCTCGGTTTCCTGTTGTCACACACTCTTGTATCCCAAGGAGTTTCTCGGTTTCCTGTTGTCACAGACTCTTATATCCCAAGGAGTTTCTCGGTTTCCTGTTGTCACACACTCTTGTATCCCAAGGCTATCGTGGACTCTTGTCTACCAAGAACCTTATAGGCCCTCATGTCGTCAAAGACTCTTGTCTTCTGACATTTCTCATCACAATCCTGTCACTCGTCTGATGACGCTGCCTCCAAGGTCTCTTTCTCCTCATCCCACTTTGTGTCTTCACGTAATGGCTTTAAAAGATGTTCACCCACCGATTGCCATTTCCTCAGAGATCCTCTTTGACGTCCCTTCTTCCCAGCTGGGGGTCTCACTCTTGTAATCTCCGCCCTCCTTGTGGCCTGGATCAAGTTCATTGTCATGAGGGTGACGTTAAGTGAACCTCATCATAAACAAACCATTCAGATGAACCACGAGCCTCAAATAGAAAACCTGCCATGGTTGCGGAGTTTTTGATTCAGTCCAGTGGTTTTCTGTTCACTGTGAATTTCTGTGCTTGGATTAAATGAACTGAAGGGCAGTTTCTTCGAACTCACCATCTTCATAAATTGATAGTGTTTACTTCATTGCCACCGGCTTTTGGCTCTAGAACCTTAGAGGTTAAATCACAATAAACCAACCTGTATCGATGGCCACGCGTAATAAACGTCAAGTTCGTTTATACAATTTTTATTGAAATGGGAATGTCGGAGTTTGAGTCCTTAGCGGATGTAGTGATGATTTTTTTTACTAAATTGTTTCCAATCTCTCTTAAAGCAAATGATGGTACATTTCCTGTAAACTATACGTTCCTCATGAATATCATGTATTTTATTTTATTCAAATTTTAGTTTCTTAAAGTTGGGTTAAAACATTATTGAGGCTGTCTATCTTAATCAAAACTATCTTTATGATTACTACAGTAAACATTATTTCATCTTAATTGATGAAGATAAAGAAATTTCAAAATAAGTGCCATCATTACAAGTATAGGCCTATGCACCCAGAATATGATACACTCTTCAAACAATAATCAAATGCTTGTTGCCTCATCTACAAACGCCTGTTAAACATATTCTTTAGATTGAAAAATGACACTTGGACACGGGAATCGAACCAGGGACCTTTGACTTTAGTACGCCAATGCTCTAACCACTGAGCTATCCAGAAATCATCCCCTGTCAAGGATCATTCTTCACTCATATTTTAAAGCAGAGTCTGTGATGTATGCAAGGAAATCATTGGCTACAAATGTGTGATCAATTAAGATCACGAGCTATCAGATAGATATTGCAGCCACTTTCAACTCGGTAAGCTTTTCCAATTTAAAGAATATGATATTTAGATGCGACATTAACCGTAATTATCAAATATAATAAATTTGCTCTAATATCCTGTTTAACAAGTAATAAAGAAAATGAATGGCCAATAGCATCTTGATGTTAATCTGAAATTATCACTACTTCATAAGAATCAGCTTTATATTGGTGTTAATCTGAAGTTACCACTACTTCATAAGAATCAGATTTATATTGGTGTTAATCTGACGTTATCACTATTTCATAAGAATCAGCTTTATATTGGTGTTAATCTGAAGTTACCACTACTTCATAAGAATCAGCTTTATATTGGTATTAATCTGACGTTATCACTATTTCATAAGAATCAGCTTTATATATGGTGTTAATCTGACGTTATCACTATTTCATAAGAATCAGCTTTATATTGGTGTAACACTGAATTGTCGCTATTTCTTAATATTCAGCTTCATATTGTCATCAGTATTAAGTTATCAATACTTAATAATATTCAGCTTTATATTGGCATCAATCTGAGGTTCAGATTGCTCCTGTTATTTCAGCAGCGACTGGGATCTGACGCTCTTCCCCTACCCATTACGTACACCACAGCCACCGAGTGTGTCCGCGTATCTACGCTGATGGGAAAGTGTCGAAAGAAGCAGAGTTTATGGGAAATGTATCAGTGTTTTCGTGGAGGTAGAATGTCAAATCACCAAGGAAAAATCCACCTTTTTACACCCTTCTAGTATTCGAACCAGGTTCTTCCCATCATTAGTAAATAAAAACATGTCAGACTGATGCCTTAGTCTAAATGACCACTGGTGTGGGTAAAAAAGGCTATCGCCATGGACGTGTCCTTGGTATGCCCTTTCTGAGGGAAGTGGTGATGGAAGAAGAGTTTGACAGATATCATGTGTAGTATTATATACAACATCACTTACATCAGAATAACTATTTGTTAATATCTTTTTTAATGTAAGTTCACTCTTGTTTACCATCAAAGGTAATAAGTTTAACTACAGTAGCCCCGTGGCTTCTTTGGTGCTGACTGACAGTTCACAGCTGACTTCTGGCAGTCAACATTTAGGTATATACCTAAATTTTGACAGTCAGAAGTGACAGCTGCTAAACAATTGTTTTTTGCAGATCATATGGTTCAGCGTAGGGATATTTAATTTGGACTGGTAGCTTTACAAAGCCGTCTGCTGTCAGCTGTGAGCTGTCAGTCAGCACCAAAGAAGACATGGGGATACTGTAGCTATGTTCCACCATGATGTATGATATAAGATATTATCATGGTGTAGGAAGTCAGCCATGGTATGCCTCCTACATTATTTGAGTCCACTAAAGTGTAGTTTATAAGAAGAGGCCATAAGATAATCAGTCAAGCTAATACTTCTACCTTGCTTGGTTCTACATATAAGATAGGGTCATAGTGAAATCAGTCAAACTAATACTTCTACCTTGCTTGGTTCTACATATAAGATA